>CABEEJ010005240.1:17662-43993 GCA_901482245.1 Timema douglasi
AGAATGTTTCATCCAAACTTCAAGTCAGGAGTTAAAACTGTATCACCTTAACTACAAGTTAGGAGTTAAGAATGATTCATCCAAACTTCAAGTTAGGAGTACTGTTAGATGTTGTGAATATATAGAGATTAGGATTAGGTTTAGCTTATTTTATGGCCAGTTAAATATAGTAACTTATTCGTAAGCATTAGGAAATAAGCAGTGTCAATGTCTAGACACTGGCATAGCCCAACGGTAGCTTGCCAGGGGAAGAGATAGTTCATGTTATATGGAGGCCTGGGATCTATACCTAGTTAGGTACGATTGCCATTCCACGCGCTAGTGTTGAGTGGGTAAACTGTGGGCCGCTCCTGCTTCTCAGGATTGGCCCGTGGTTTTATTTATGTTGCTAAGCAGTACTACTCCCCTTTGGAGTATACAGCGTAGGAGCCGTTTCTGCCCCTCTGGCGCGGCTGGAGCTGTCATTTGTTACTCATGTATGAGTTGTGATATTGACCGCCCTTCAGGTGATCAAACTGTGGGACGTGTTCCCAACCGGGCATGGCCCGTAGGTTTAAGTATACCTATGTAAATTGATTGAGCCTCTTGTAAGGGGTTTGGCCTGTATTCTAGGCCCTCGTTTATAACGGGACTTGAACTTGCCCTACGTAAGTCATAACTTAACGTGCGTGTCCAACATGCCTAGTGGTTAAGGGGCCTGTAATGTAACTCTGTTGTCTGAGTTAATTCTTCTGGCGCCTCACGCCCCTTGTTGACCCAGACTTAGGCAATGTTACCTAAAATCTAACTTAGTTTGTATAGACTGTTCTTATTGAGATTACGTGCATAATCCTTGTCATGTATCATGTTATTTCAATAAATTGCATTACTTCTATATACATCCTTTTTCGTTATTACTTCTGTATTTATATGTTTGTGCACCCGACCCCCTAAAGAAAAAACCTGTCGGTGCAACATCCTTTGGAAGAACTGTCTTCTATATGACGTAATAGAAGGAAAGGTTGGGGGAAAGAGGAGCTCAGGAAGAAGGAGGATTCAAATATTGGTTTACATGAAGGAAATATGAAAAATCTGGGAGCTCAAGAGGAGACAGAGGACATGGCATATTGGTTGTCTAAGTTCATTTACCTGTCGTAATACAGGACACATAATAATAACAATAATAATACACTTGTTAAAAAAGTACACTAAAATCTGTATTGTCGTATGGACTTAAGCTAGTTTGTAGGCTGTGTGTCGTTATAGTCTTAAATGTAGAAAGTTTATATTAAGTACTCTGAATACTAATTAAAAATCATCTCTTAATCAGACTTGTCAACCTGTTTAATCGTTCGTGTTGGTCCGGTGGCGGACTGCGCACGTGGGTGGGGTACAGGTAATGGCAGGCGCCTCCTCGCCTGTAATTGGTTGTCAGCGAATGGAGAAAGTGAGGATGGCCCCAGGAGCAGCAACAAAAACAAGGGAGCAGCGGACTGAAGATGCGCCGCAATCACGGGGCCACGGAGGAATTCATTCGCTCACTTGTCGGGCCACCGTAACGGCCTTAACTCCACTCATCTGTCGACCACGTTCTCTATTGGAAGTGGTTGAAGCTACTTCCTTCCGTAGCCACTGTAACATTCTCGATAATGTTGGAAATTATGAAAAATTAATAAAGGCTTTTTATACCCACTTGGAGGAACGCGGACCAAACACCAAGCTCATGTAGTTTGTTTGTAGATGACAGAGAGGTCGATGTTCTAATCTAGGAAATGTATACCGATGGTGCTTCTACGTAAACGATTTCCTTCATTACTTCCATGAAAATGCGGGTACACCCCTTTAAAATTATTCCTTCCTCATTCGTACTCCAATAGGGTGTTCAAATTCCGATATCCTGAAAGGGTGGTAAGACGTGTTGCTAAACAAAAAAGGTTTTTAGATGTCGCAAATAACTGAAAGTGAATAGGACTAGAGTTCAAAAATATAAAATTGTTCACGATATCTGAAAACATCCTTGTTTCTTGTCATACTACCTGTCCGAGCTAATTAAACATTTACACTCATGTGTTAAGGCTGTTTGAGGTAGAACTTAAAGGAGATGTTCCCACATTTGCGTTTATGGGTGTGAGAAACTATGTATGAAAAAATATAATTCTAACCAGCCGGGAGTTGAACTCCAGCCTCCCTTTCACCATAAAACCAAACACGACAATACTGACTCCTTTGCTTGCGCGCCCACCGGTGCTGGTGGGAACCAACTAAATGCTCACGGAAATATTTGCGATAAAATTATTCCACAGGGGGCGTTACAAGAGTTTCCCTCTATCACACAATCTAATTTATACCCTCATAGGTGGGTCCGCGGACTAAATGTTGGACTCGTCTAGTTTAGTTCACCAGTGACGGGGAAGTTAGGGTTTGAATCCCAGCTGGGTGTTTTCCCCAAATGGTTTCCTAGTCTCCTTTTAGGCAAGTGCCTTTACGTTTTATCTAGATTCTACCTTTTCATCTCTTGCCCCTTAAGTGTATAGCCTGGATGGGTAGTAAGACACGATGGAGGATAAAACTAGTTATCTTGGTGTTCGATCGGGTCTTAGGGACGTACGTCTAGTCCTCCAGGCTCAAACCCTGAGTGAACCAGAGAATGGTTGAACTCGGGACCTGGAGTTGGGAGGATCGCTAGACAACCTTTGCACGTGAGTGACCTTGACTGATATTAAATATGGATGACTCTCATAAGAGTCAACAATGCTCTCACACCTTTTATTAGTCGGAAACGTTGGAGGAAAATCTCTTTTGTAAGAGGCCATTTTTTGATTAGGTAGGGGTTTTTTCGTAAATTTTTATTCCTCTACCCCTTTTTACCACAAAAAGGATCGTAAGAATTTCCATTATCTTCCCTCTAACTTACGAAGTTTTTTACGATTTGAAAGATTAGATTAATAAATCAAATAGTTGATAAATATTAAGTGAATTTTCTTCTTGGATAAAAACATATATTTTTTTGCTGCCAACATTGATACTATTAACATTTTACTATATTATTATTGTAATTTCAATAAATTAGATAATATATATCAACTGTTAAATAATGGTTTTCCTATGAAAATAAGGGTATAAAATTAATTGTACACAATTACCGAGGTTTGGAAGATCAAGATTATAGTTAAAAATATGGCCACATTAAACATCATATTTGTAAATTTTTAAATTTGCACCTGGTCAAGTATTTAATTTCCATTTACAGAGGTCATTTTTCATATTTTTTATATAAATAGGAGAACATGAAAAAAAAAATCTTATTTCAAAACAAAAGTTTCTTTGACCAATATTACTGTTGTTATAGTTTGTTTTCAAAACAAATCATTTATAAAATATTTTACTAACAATTTAAAATGCCGATTCTAAATCTATCTCTGAAAGCCACTTATAATAATTATCATGGAGGTAGACACGTGTGATTGATTAGAGAGATAAACGTTTGATTCCTAACTGCTGCTTTAGAATTGTGTCTAAAAATTGTGATTATTTTCATATCGTCTCAAGGAGAATACATTTTCAAGTCATCTAAGAGTCCGTTTCGTCCCAGGTATTAAACCTAAATTAGGTGTCCATCACAGCTCGAAGCAAACATCACATCGTTGTGCGGTTTTCTGTTTTATATTTTAGAAAACTATGGACATTTTTAACCATATTGAAAAAAAGCTACATCATTTAAAAATAACAATATTCAACAAATTAATAAACCATTAAATTGACTCTAATTTCATTGTAGTCAAATGAAAAATGCAGAGTAAAACACTGAGGTAATTTTTTTGTTTTTAACATGATGATCTTATATCAAATTTTACTGTTGATTGGCCAAGAGGTGGCTCTTAAGTTTTCTATCTCTATCCTACTTCCCTTGATAGTTAATTTAATTAACCCGCCTCGGTGGCGTAGTTGGCCAACGCGCTAGTCGTGTTGAGCTCGACTGCTGAGGATGGGGAGATCGAGGTTCGAATCTCGGTAGGGTGAACTGGGGGGNGGGGGGGGGGTTGGTTTTTAAATGTTTTTCCACTCTCCTTACACGCAAATTCGGGTTCACTTCCTCTAATTCAACATTCCCGATTCCTAATCCATTAGCATAATTAGTACTCAAAGCCTATAACCTGAACGGGTAGTAAGACGTGGTGCTAAATAAATAAACAATTTAATTAACTTAATATCATTACTAGGGTTTGGATTTGTAATTTCTTAAAATTCCAAAAATGCATATTTTATATGTTCTTAGAATTGTAAGACTAAATATTTAAAATATGAAGTACGATATATTTTAGAATTTTTTTTAAATGGGAAAGATGTTCCAACTGAAGATGTCCTAGTGATTGTTATCGTTCAAGAAAAATCTATCGACCTCGGCTGGGTTAGAACCTTATCACATTGGGTTCTGAGGGAAGCGCTTTACCCCGAGACAACCGAGGTCAATAGTATTACTAACAGTTCTTGAATATCTGTCATGTGCATCTTGGAATTAAATTATAAATTGTTATAGGTCTACTCAATTAAAATTTTCTCAACAAATTCCATTTTGTTATGAAAAATATTAAAAACTGTATAAAATGAGACTAAATATATTTACAGGAGTTATTTTGCCTTAAAATAATTTTTGTTGCAAAAACTGCAAAAATACAGTCTTTTCTTGCTCCACCCCACTTTAAAGTCTAATACGCAATTGGAAAGATTGTTTGGAAACTTTGTTCCCAAACTGTTTATTTAAGTTTCTAAAATGTTTCCTGCCGCACACAAACTTAAAAAAAAAACTGTGTGCACACATATGAAATAATAATTGCTGCCCCATTATTTGCAAACAATTATACAAACATTCTTTCGCGTCTGAACTTCAATGAGCAAGTAGTCTTTCCCGCTCATTTGTTTCCTGTATAAAATCATTCCTGAACTCTCTACAAAACTGCACATGAAGGGCTTTAAAACCTTTTCAACTTTATTAGCACTTACTGAGAACCTTTCATGTATTTCATTTAAAATATTATTTTTTGACGCGATGTATGTAGTCTTCTCATGTCACAGCCCACAACAGTGCTTCGTATGAAATATTTGTAATAGTTTATGAGATGTTTTTTTTTTCTGTTTTCTACATTACAAACGGGACGGAATGGGAATAAGGAACTGGTGTGCTCTCAGAATCAGACTGACCCGCGCTACTTGTTGTCGACAATGTTTGCAAACACGTACAGACACGCAAACTTTTGATTCTTGTAAACCATTTGTAATAGATTACAACCAACATTGTTTCCTCTTTGGTAAATGCAAAGGAAACACGGAAACCTGTTTGCAAACAGTATGTAAACAGTTTGGAAACATATTAAAAACTCCTTAATAAAAACCTCTAAGAACATATTGGAAACAAGAGTGACATTAATTGCATGTGTTTGCAAACAAAGTTTCCGGAAAATGTTTCCAAGGCTATTGTCCGCTTAGAGGTTGTCGAAGCAATCGCCCGAAGATTGACGTCTCAACTATAACAACCACATGTGAGGCCGGTTTTATATGAGGTAGCATCCATCAAACCAACGGAACGGGAGATGTTTAGCCTTGAGTGACCTAAAAGATCATTTTATTTGAATAATTTATAAATATCTGCTGCTATTAAGTTTTAATCCCCGTCTCATTAAATTTTCCAACTATATTAAAAAACTCATTGGCATCAGCCCACAAGTGAGATATAACATGGCCGCATGTTGGCGAGGATAGTGCCGACATTTGTGGAAAGAGGGTGTTATGTTGTCAATACGAGGCCTTCATCTATTAATCTCAGTTTTCTAGACCAAAGCTGCTACTTGTGTAGTCAAGTAGCTCTTCGATTGTCCTCGCGAGGCTGAGTTGACCTGTTACTGCCCCACAGAAGATCTGCAAGCACCAGTGATCGAAGCCGGTACCTCTGGATCTGCAACCAGGAACTCTGACTATTAAATCATATAGGTGGTTACCACAATAATAACTTTACAAAAGTAATTTATATTTTGTATTCGTCAATCCTTAGCCATTCCCCTCTCTCCTACATAATTTGTCAGTTATTGTATCTACTATTATATTCCAAAAAACGTTATGTTTGCTAGTTTACTTAGTATTTTATATAGATTAAGTTAAAATATAGCAATATAATTTTACATTTGTATTAGACAATACCAAACTTGTGTAAGTAATATTAAATATAATTTAAAATTTAGACGTGGACACGGGATTGGAATACATGTCTAGGTGCTATTTTAAAATATACTTAACACATCTAAATTTACGACTGGGGACTGGCTAAACACCAAGCTCAATCCACAAATCAAAATTTTCAATTAATTTTTGGTTTATTCTAGTGGACTCAATATTCATTTTATATGAACAATATCTTGTGTTGTGAAAGCTGTTTACTAAACATATTATATTACCTATACACACTTTGGAATTTGCTACCTGGGAGTTAAGGTTTTTTCACTGGGTGTTGTAGAAAGTAGAAAGCAGGCAGACGAGACCAATATGCAGTTATAGCTACATAAGATTAGCTCAAAACAAAGAACAAACCAACTCACAATTTACTCTCAAACAAGATATATTATTGTGATATCTATCTTAGACTTGAAGGGTCATTAACTAGTCTGCCTTAATTTTGAAACTTTTCTTATCTACTAAAAAGCTTCAGATGTGTGTTTCACATTATTATCGTCTTTAATAAGACATACATATATCTAGCTATTAAATACGTGATTTGATTGGTTCTTTGCCTGGACCTCTTATATGTTATGTGTGTGCTGGTTCCGATGCTGCCACTACTGCGATAAGCTCCCACTGTTGGGTTGATATTATTTCACTTTCTTTGGGTTCATACATGTCTCGTCTGATGATTATTCAGGACGTCGGGCGATTAACCCAAACCATATTTGGCACCATCGTGTTGTTTGCGTATTAACATGGCCTCTTAATTTTAAGAAAGTTGATTTGAGGTCTGGTAATTAATGTGTCCCCCACATCATCACATTGGTTTTGAACCAAAATCTTCTCTTAGACGTAAATAATTCTTTTGTATACTCAATGAAGTTATAAAAATAAAATTTAGCTTGCAATTTATTATTTATACGTTTCCTGTTTATGAATGTACAGTATTACCCATTTTCAAATAAATGTTATTCTTGTTACTGGTGTAGTTCCTTTGCTTATGGGATAGGATCAGTAGCTCACATTCATATAAAGACACAGGTAGGGAGAGACGAATTTCAAGGCAATTTTTAAGCCTCTTTATGGAAAATCCCATAAAGTAGACCCAGTTTAAAATGAACCCTCGTTCCTGGAATCAAAGTATCTACTAGTTAAATGTCATCAAAAAAATTGGGGATCTATTTCCTAAAATATATTTGTATACTAATATAAATATAATGCTCAAATTAATAATAATATTTTTATAACAATGTGGTAAAAAGAGGGAATAATATTTTGTTGGAAATCTCTATGCTCAGTCGTTTTCTTTAAAAATTTTATATTGATTGGAGGTGCTAAAGTATTTTACCTCCTAACATTGTTATAAACATTAATTTGTCTGTTTCAAATTGTTATTTATAACACCCAATTGATTAAACCATGTATTAAATGTTAACCCTTTGTTACTGTGGGCCATATGGAGTTTTTTTAAAAAAAGGTTGAGTTTTAAGGCTTTATTGAGGCAATTTTTAAAACTTTATATCAGTTATAATATATCCTCGACGTGTTGTGGTTGTTTTAGGCCTCCCTGTCTCCGACTAGGACTAGAGGACAATTGAGGGGTAGTAATCCTGGAATAATGAGCCTAGATGTAAATACACTCCGTTTACCCTGAAAGGAAACAATCTTACCTTCTCACTATGGCCCTGTCTTATGAGCTATTCCATAGTGAAATAGAGCAAGGTAAGCCTTACAGGGTGGACAAAGGGCACGTATATTTTCCCGAAATCTTTGGCGGGACAGATAAATTCAAGTCTGGGTTCGAATTCTGATCGGTTGTGTCGAGGGTGGTGTTTCCTAAGTAGTTTTTCATTCATCTTCCACGCAAACTCTTGTACATTTCCTCTAAAATCAACCCTTCTTACGTTCGCTGTATTAGTGTGGATATGACGATATCTCAAACAAAAAGTGAGAAGTGGGGCACAAAAAGAAAATGACTAATGAATATCTCAATTCTAGGAGTTGGCTTAGCTGATTATAGATTATAAAAGACCTATGGTAGGGGAGGGGGGATGCAGGGAATGCGAGAAAAGGCTGGTGTTTTTTTTCTTTCAGTTTTTATGACAAAGCTCTTTTTGCCAAATTCAATAAAATATTGCTTCATTATAAACATAGAGTTTAATTTTCTTCTCACGGTGATATCAGCAGTTGTTGAATATCCATCATAAGCACAGCGGCATTAGATGAATAACATTTTAAATGAAGAGGAAAAGTTGTCATTAAATTTCAGGCCATCTTTGACAGATACTAAAGAAATGCTGATGTATCCGTGTGAAGACAATTAAACTCTGTGTTTGTACTAAAGTAATATAGGATTTATTTTGATAAAAACTGAAAAACCTGTGGCCTTTTCTCGCGTTCCCTACATCCCCGCCTCAACGAACGGAAGGAGACTAATCTTTGCTGACTTTATTCCTACAGAGGTGTGCTTTATGACGACACGGATGATGCCAGTGAAATATACGAGAGTAACCCGAAGCGACAGAAGGAGCGGCTCGCACTTAGTGCCGGTTTATATTGCGCGTGGTAGCCATGTTGAAATAAACAGTGTCATCCATCAGAGGCCTGCAGGTCACAATATATCACTGCGCAGTGACTGCTACTGTCTCTGTGATTGTGTGTGTATGTGTGCCAAATAATTTACTACCTGGCTCGTCACTTTAAGAGGCCAGCTCTGAACAGCCCATCATAAGATCATTTACAAACACATGCTTTGTTTTGGTACAATTACTGTCATTTTTTATGAGGATGTGCAACTTGCTCACCTCATTTTTTATAAAAGAACAGCCCTTAGTTTCCTCTAAGACTAAGGATAAAATATGTCGTGGTTTTCCCGCTGCGCCTCCCTACCCTTTCTGATTAAAAGCACATACATGTGATAAAAACTTTAATACAGTATTACCCGCCTCGGTGGCGTAGTTGGCTAACGCGCTTGTCGTGTGAAGCTCTACTGCTGAGGACGGGGAGATCGAGGTTCGAATCTCGGTCGAGTGAACTGAGTTTTTTTTTCCTAAATGGTTTTCACTCTCCCTCAACGCAAATGCGTGTTCACTTCCTCTAATTCAACCTTCCCAATCCCAATTCCATTAGAGTAATTAGTACTTAGAGCGTATAACCCGAACGGGTAGTAAGACGTGGTGCTAAATATTATTATTATTAATACTGTATGGATGAGGGAGGTAGAGTGTAAGAGCGACACCTTATAGGCCAGAGTTTTTACATCGGTGTGCCACGGCACACTCGTGTGATACAATGGGTCAGCAGGTGTGCCACGGCACACTAGTGTTATACAATGGGTCAGAATGTGGGCCACGGCACACTAGTGTGACACAATGAGTCAGTATGTGTACCACGGCACACTAGTGTGACACAATGAGTAAGCAGGTGTGTCATGGCACACTAGTGTGACACAATGGACCGGGAGGTGTGCCATGGCACACTAGTGTGACACAATGGGTCAGCAGGTGTGCCACGGCACACTAGTGTGATACAAGGGGTCAACAGGTGTACCACGGTACACTCGTGTGACGCAATCAGTCAGCAGGGGTGCCACGGCACACTAGTGGGATACAATGAGTCAGCAGGTGTGCCATGGCACACTCGTGTGACACAAGGAGTCAACAGGGGTGCCACGGCACATTAGTGTGATACAATGAGTCTCAGGTGTACCATGGCACACTAGTGTTATACAATGGGTCAGCATGTGTGTCACGGCACACTAGTGTGATACAATGAGTCAGCATGTGTACCACGACACACTAGTGTGATACAATGAGTCAGTATGTGTACCACGACACACTAGTGTGTCACAAGGCGTCACCAGGTGTGCCACGGAAGTTTGTGGGAAGATCAGAAAGAAGCAAGAAAAAAAATTGTGAATTAAAAATAAATCATTTTAAATCAATGATCAACGTTATTTTTTTAATAGAGAGATAATTAGAGTTTTAACTATTGAACTCTTGAACCCAAATCTTAATACTTGTTTTTAAATGATAAAATCTTTCCTGAAAAAAATTAATGGAGTGCCTTGAAAATCTTAGCGCCTTGTTTAGTGTGCCTTGAGTTGAAAAAAGTTTAAAACCGTTGCCTTGATTTGGGGGTTGTGCAATTGTGGATTTGTTGTTGGCAAAGTTTGTAAGGGAGGGGTTCGTGTATCTCCCAATCAGATTTCTAAAAATTGAGTGTTTCTAGGTGTTGTTAAAATATGTGTTCATGGAGTGTAGAGGAATTGGCTAGTAGTGAAATTATAATGTTTTACCCACTCCACAATATACTTATACAAAATGTACATAGCAAATATACAAATACTTCGCCTATAATCTATTGGTATTAATTCCCTTTAGGAATGTTGATGGATATAAATGGCATGTACCAACAATAAAAAATTAAGTGGAAGTAATATACCCATTTATTCCCTTGTTACTTAAAACATGCAAACTTTTAAAAGTAAAGTTTAATATATTTTAAATTATAATAATTTAAGATATGAATGAGGCTGTAAAACAATTAAAAGTAAATGTATAATTAATATGCCATTTAGTTTAAATAGCTAATAATTAGTTATGCTCATTCATAGCCAAGGTCAGGTAAATCCAATCAAGTTTTTTATAGGAATAATTTTATAATAATGGCTATAAAATCTAATATATATACATTTATGATTTCATATGTCAGTTCAGGTGATTTGCAATTGTTACTCTTTAATATAGCACAGTGAGGTCCTGTTTTAATTTGACCATTTGTTATTTCATTTATAATTTTTTAATATATATTTCAGGTATGTAACGTATTTTTTGAACCAACTGATCATATCAGCACAAGATAGTTTTTATCAGCGATATCCTAATGGCCTACCAATTTTGCCGGGAAGGATATTTTCCCAAAATCTTCCAGGGTTATTTTATGTTACCAAAGTCAACATGAGACCAACAGCTCTACTTCCCCTCCAAATTCAGCTGTGCAATAGATTTTTTATCTCTCAAGAAAAACACGTTGATCGCAGCTTGGTTTGAACCCACAAACATCGGGTGCAGGCAGGCAGGTGCAGGTGGCAGGAACATTGTTTGAATATACAGTGTGACGAAGTCTATACGGTACATACAGTAGTTTTCCAATAAGGTTCAAGATGGTGGCCAGTCCAAAATATGTTTGTATATATGTTTGTTCAATGATACCCACCAAATACGTCTACACAAGGAACTTTCGAGGCTAATGATTTTGTTTCTTTTACCACTCTGATCTTGGACTTCTCTTAAAAGTGAGTAGGTATACGAAATTACATGACGTTATAATTGCATCAGTTAAACACATGTAAGTGTCGAGATCTAGTGACATCAATAGATATAAAACATGTAAGTGTCGAGGTCTTCTGTTCACAGAACTACTAGTGACGTCATTAGCTATAAAACAGCACTGATAAGAGCGGCGCTCGTGGAAAAGTGAATTACTCCCATGGTGACAAGAGATTGGTTAGTTAGGTTTAAGCTAGTCTACCAAGTAACTGGCTGCCCCCGTCATTTTCACTATCATCACCCTCACATTTCATCGGGACTTGGAAAGAGCCGCCACGGAGAGGATGTACCGTCAGTACATTCGGGCGTCCCCTGGGTAACGGTACATTAGTACTGGCTGATCTTTCCGTAGACCCAGCTAGAGATTGTGTAGCCCAGACGTGCCATTTTTAACAATAATAATATTCTAAGAAAATTGTAGCATTTCTGATCACAAAAATGTTTTTATTACTAAAGTTTCTCCCTACTTAAATACCTATACACGCTCTCTTTAAAAACACGATATTTTTTCAACACCACGTTTCACTGCCTGTTTAGGTCCTACGCACATGCACTAGTTATAGATAATGAAGGTTGAATTTAGAGGAAGTGTACAGGCATTTTAATGGAGGAAAAGTGGAAAACCATTTATGAATAGCCACCCTCAGTACACCCGATTTTGATTCGAACCCAAATCTACCCGTTATCGGAAGTATAGTCTCTTGCTAGAATGACGCCTTATACCATGTGGCCACCAAAGCGGGTAATCTCGAGATAACTTCGAAAGAACGAACGCATGCATCCTTCCTTATGTGTGAGCCATCCAAGCCAGAGGCTGTCACACATTAACCACGCGTGCAGGTCCCCAATATAATACACTCCTGCATCAGCAGGTCCACCCACACTCCACTGGGAGCTGATTGCAGGTGTGTGGAGGATGACGTCATCATCAACAGGTATGGCCAGGTGCGCAATCACTGTCCGTGAGGCCAGAGGATCGATGTACAGTAGATTGTAGAGGGCTCTTCTAAATACGATTCAAAATTTATTTATTTTTAAAAATCGTCCGCGTATTAATGTCAGTATTAGATATGTGCGATACAAAGATGCCTTCAAATAGTTTCTTTGCAAGTTACCAATCACCCAAAGTCAAAGAAACGCGAGAAATGGCAGTTTTAATAGCAAATATTTTTGGCTAAAATAAATCAAATATTTCTTGAGAACAAACCATGAATTTAATTTTCTTCACACAGTTGTTGAATATCTGTCAAGAGCATAGCAGCATTAGATTATTAACATTTTAAACTAAGAGAAAAAACTTCCATTAAATTCCAGATCACCCTTAACAGATGTTCAACAAATTTTTAGGTCATCGTTGAAAGAAAACTAAACTCTATGTTTATATTGAGGAAATATTAGATTTATTTTAACCGAAAAATGTTTTGCTATAAAAACTGCAAAAATCACTGACCCTTTATCGCATTCCCTTCATCCCCACCTTTAATGTTTTCTAGAAATATAAGCTCTTCTTAAATTAGGAGCCATCCATGAACTATTTAACGCTGTTGGGACCCCTTGGTGTTACATCACAGTGTTAGTGGATATTATTATTATTAGCACTGCGTCTTACTACCTGTTCGGGTTTTACGCACTTACGCTAATATGTAATGGTAGGGTGGTTGTGAGATGGAATGGAGGATCTACAGTTTAAAGTGGAATAAGAACCACGGTGGAGGCCTGGCATTTCCCACATTTACAAGTTGTGATTAATACACGTCTTGTCAGAGGTGAAGGAAGGGTTTGGCCATCAGATAAATCTGTGCCGGGACCAAGGATTGAACCCCGGACCCCCAGCACAAAAGTCTGACCCCTTAACCCTAGACTTACAGGTCATCCTTAGGATTTAAAATTAATTTTGAGTAGTATTAAATATGAGTCCCTCTTTTCACTGCAACAAAAGCTTCCCTATATAATATCGTCATTCACTCTTGGTTTGAAAAGTTACTTAACACAGTTTGGAAGGGGATTGACTGGGTTAAATATATACGTGTGTTACACACCAATACACATGTAATAATGGCAAGCAGTTTCTGTGATGTAGGACCGTTAATGATGAACCTCTAAACGTATTCCCACTTTTGATGGACTATTGTTGTTTACTATTAACTGTGGTATGTTCTGCTGCCGTGCTCCAATATGTCGAGGTGTGTAGTGCCGCGTGCCTAATTCCTATGCAACATGTTGTACACGATTTTGAACACAATTTAATGATATTAGCATAGTTTGCATGATGCCAGTGTATAGAGATTTTGCATTCCTTTTATTCTAACAAAGTTATGTTCAGTTTGGGCGTTGAGTTTCCGAACATCCTCCATTTGTGTAAATATATAAAATATTCTAATATTCCCTGTCACCACACTTACAATAAACTCTAAATCAGACGTATCCCAACTAATTTCGCAGAATATCATGGCTAAGAAATAAACTTCTTCAAAAAAGTCGGGGTTCGAAACAACAAAGTATTAACAGGTAGAGTTTTAGTGATATTTCCCACAGAACAGCGTTTAGGTGTTCTTATATGGATAGATAAGTAGAGGGATATCTAAAAAGACTAATGAGTTAAGGATAGATTATATATTCCAGTCATCAACACCAGCTAGAAGAAAAAACTGTAGGGATTAAGCAAGTGAAACAAGTCAACCGTTAATTTTTTTTAATACATTCATCGTAGTGTTGTGAGAAATATTTTATGGATCATAATTAATTCCAATTCTTCTTTTGTTGGCGTAGCGAAGTAGTTAAACCCATCAGATAAATTATATGGACGATAATGGTCGTAATAAATGAAACAACTCGTGGCTGAATGGTATTTGAACGCTTATTTATTAAAAGCCAACCAGTGTTCTCGATTCACTAATCAGTTTCATAACACCCCATCAGGTTTCACCACTTTCAATTCAGTGAGCTCATCCAGCAAGGTTCTGCATTCCCAAGGCGCACAGAATTGAGTGTATGGGTGACTTCTTTATCCGGACCGTCACTTAGATTGGATCGGAACATAACTCTGGGATCATGATCAACTTAACATTCACATAATGTTCAGGGGCACGTAGTTTCACGCTACATGGATGTTAAGTTAAGGGTCCAACGTGTTTTATTTCAGCACAGCAGCGTCTTACTACCTGTCCAGGCTATAAGTATATGTACTAACTACACTAGTAATCTAGGAAGGAGGAAGGTTGAATGTATAGGGTGCTTAGCCACATTTTCTTGTAGGGAGAGTGGGAAACCATTTAGATAAAACACACTCAATACACTCAACCAGGATTTGAACCTCTATCTCCCTGTCATCGGCAATCTAGTGTATTAGATCATGCGGTCGCCTAAACAGGTCTCAGTGGTATTCGACCTGGGGTAGGCGTATGCAGATACAGCTTAGGGGTTACCAAATGAAGGTGTATGGATTTATTATTTAATGATAAACACTGAACAATCAGGTCCAGATTTAGGGATAGTCACAAGAGAGTAAGGACATGCAAACTAGCAGTACTAGTTTTATTTGATGTGTAGATTATAGAATACGTATAGCTTGCATCATGCACCAACAATATAAAGGGTAGGCTTGTTAGTAGGTAGTTCATTTGTTTATTTATGGTATGGAGACGACTTCTCTGGTGTTTGGTCCCCACGTCTTGCAAAATTTAAAAAGTTACAATTTATCTTGTACATTAAATCAAGTAAAGCTTCTATTACAAGTATTTGCAGCCTAATAAAACTTAAGTGCTTTGGTTTCATTTTAGTGAACAATCTGTTTTCAAACAGTCCAAATACATTGTATGTTTCTTTCTCAAGTTGTTACGTTAGTTTACATTAATCCTGATTACACACTAGTTTCTTAACATTAAGTAAATGTTAAGTTGATCATAATTCCGGCATCAATCTTTAAATATTTTGCATCAAATGAGCAGAGATTCAAGCACTAGTTTGTTTGAACACATGAATACTTAACACGCCTTGCCTAGAGGTTGCAAATAGTGGAATGAATAATGACTCCTTTCTAATGTCAGTGACCTTGGAACCTCACGTAGTGGTATCTTTGATTGACAAGGAGGTCGATATTTGAATCCAAGAAGGGTGCTGTGATAGTGGTTTTACACTTAGGGATTTTACTGTGTATTTTTTTTATCCTCTTCGCACTATATTGCGGTTACATTTATATTATTTTACACCAAATTAAAACGTTTGATAATTTTAAAACTTAAAAAATATTATCTTTAAGTTCTTGATTTTTGATAAAGGGGAAAGAATAGTATATTTCCGGGCACTGCTCAGTAGTGCTTTTTTTTTAAACTTAATTCGCCAAAGTAGCTTGTACTGACATTTTGATGTCAGATATCACGAAGTTACTAGAGTAGCTATTATAAAAATTACAAGTATGTACACTGAAAAATTAACTTTCTAAAACCATGTTTTAGAAATACTTACTGTTAAAACGAAGATAATCAATCTATAAATTTCTATGTGTATATTGTATACACTCTAAAATTCAAAATGTATTGGAAATGTTTGACCACTCCAACATATTTTAAAAATTAATAATGAAATTATAAATCTATTTCTCTCAAACTTTTTCTGCAAACAAATAGGTTTTCGTTATTCATTTGCTTGGAAGGACAAAATTCCACTTTTTATACGTGCAGACATTGTTAAAACTTGTATCTCTTGTGCGCATGTGTTTGTAATGAGACACAGTTGTAAGATTTGACCTGTTCTATTTGCAAATTACTCTCAGGTTTTCATGATTGCTTCTAGTTTTGCTAATGGCAGTCATAATAGCTGGTTGTTCACACGGTCGACACCGTCAAAACGTTCTGTACTCGGTTTAAAAAATAATAATTTAAAGGCCAGCGTTTACGAGACACGAATGATGAGACGTCAGACATATCTACTGTTACAGAGTCGTCCCTAGAACATTGGCTTGATGAAAGTAGTAGTGGTCCATTAGAATGGCCTTCTGTTCGACACCCGCGGGCCATAATATAACTATATTTGTTCCACTATACTATTACGGTCAGTGTACTCGCGCATCTCTGGGAAACTTTCACTCAATGATGTGGTGATGTCACAACAGGCATCTCCACTGACAGGTAGTCACGATGTTTAATACGTCAGGCTCACTATGTATTAAAGATTTTTTCAACTACTTGTGTAAATTTTAATGAATTGAAAAATGACACCTGTGCATGGGAATCGAACCAAAGACATTTGACTTAGCGCGCCAATACTCTACCACTGAGCTATCCAAGATTATCCCGGTGCTCAGCGTTATTGTTTGCTTATATTCTAAGACAGAGTCTGTGATGGACGTGTGTATATAATCGACTACAGAGCTATCATTAATATCACAGGCACCGGTGACTCAGTTGTGGTTCTATTCTGACAATAGGCCTAGTGCAGCTATATTGTACTGTACGTTCCAAACCAATCAAGATGGAACAAAGCAAATATTTAAAATACAATATACATTAAAGGCAAAGCTACGGCCTGAGATTCGTAATTACAATCATTTAACCCCCAAGTTACGACTATCATATCTAAATTTTATTTCGATGATTTCTTCCAAACTTATATAAAATTTTAAATCTCATGGTTGATTTAGTTTAAAGGGTCACTTCCCACTATTCACGCAGTCACTAAGCTCACCATTATTGATTTTTAAAAAGAGACGGAAAAATATATAAAGTAGAGTTTAACAGCGCAATTCAATAAATTTCGTTTTCAATAAAATAGTGTTTTCTAGTGAAAAGTAATTGAAAAAACACTAAAATCAAAACAACGTAACTTATTTGAAAAGGTCAAATATTTGGTTGGACAACATATATCATTTATAAACCATTTATCATTCACCATACTATTCCATGAACATGATAAATCGTTGAAAGTTTTAGGTCTGTATTAATGACAAATCAATGTTTGCCCCGATATTACAGCCTGCCATGGCTTTGCAAGGTTGAGACTCACTTAGCACAGGGCAAAACAGGGTATTATATAATAATGTTTATTTTTTCATTTTTAATTTATTTGATATATTTAATATGCACTTCATGTAACCACCGATCATATCAGCCCATGACTTTTTAACTAGCTTAAATTTAGAACCGACACAACAGTTATCCCACGGCCGTTAATTCACATCACTGAAAGGAGAACCCCACATGTCAACGATACATTTTCAGCCATGCTAGGAATCGACCCTGGGACCCTTAGCTCAGTAGACAGACACGCTGATTGAGCTATGAATGGTAGCGTAAGAAACACAGGACGGAGCAGGCAAGGTTCTTGTAAATAGTGTCAATGAAGGGTACCGCAGTCCTGAAGAAACACAGTTGGTTGTCACGTGTTGACTAATAAACTTAGGGGTGAGTCTTTACTTACTTCCAACAGGTGTTTGGACAGTTCATCCTCCAGATAATGTTCTACTTTCTTTCATATTGCGCTTATCATTGAACTGTTGCATATTAAGTATAAAATAATGAGTAAATAGTGTAGCTGAAAATTTTATATTAGTGCAAATTTCCCATATTTTTTCCTCACATGCATTCGCAACTATGGTTTAGCAACATCTCAAAGCACTCACTCTCATAAGAGCATGCATGTGTGGTTGGTTGAATCGCACGAGACTAAAAATACCTGGGATGCAACCATCATGTGTGAAACTATCTCGAGGTATTCACCTTCAAAATAGCATGTATGTTGTTACCTAACACGTGGCGAAGTGCATCTGGTGATCAGCTATCACCTCAATTCGACACAAAACTAACAATCCCTGACGGACAAATTTATTAAACTTTTGCACAAAGCGATGAATACAAATTTTAAATCGATGCGGTTTATCATAATGTTTTATAATTATTGAGCTCGTGTCTACTTACCGATTCTTGTTTATTTATGAGGCTTTTATATAAGGAATGTGGTAGAATACCTCGTAAATCGTTTGAATACAATAGTTTAGTTTCTTAAATGATGTTTGTATTACCGCTATCCATTCGAACTCAACAATATTTAAATTAATTAGTTAAGAAGAAGGTATTTACAGGGTACATATTAAGAAAATACATCACATAGAAGGCCATCCAGTATAATATGTCAAACATAATAACCGTTCATTTTATGCTTGAAGAAAAACATATATTTCACAGTATTTTTTGACCACACTCAATATTGAACTCGTAACCCTTAAATCACTAAAAAAAATACCGGGTAGGCAATAGTGCCGGATTAATATAATTTAATAGTTAATTTTTAGGGGTTTAGTGGGATTATTAACAATTTGTAGAAAAAATATAGCTATCTGAATTCACGGGGTTGATAGAAGAAATATTCAATTATTCAATAGTTTTACTTGGCCAAATATCAGTAGTATTTATAATATTTTCCCATTTGCTGGGGATAAATAGTTTGATTATTATAATATTTTAAAGGTGCGTTTACACTTTGAGGACATTATGAGTTAAAATGAATATTAAAAACAACTAGATTGGTTATGGATTTAATTAAAAGTTAAAATATATTATCTTTAAAAAAAAATTCTTTCAGGAAAATAGGCTATAGCCTCTAGTTTAGTTTTATACACTATCGTATAAGTAGAAATCCCTTTAATGATTTTGGAATTTTTGCCCGTCCAAATGACTTGTCCCATGACAATATAAAGTTAAGTGGAAAATCATGAATTCATTTCCAGGTAGTAAATTACTTTATAAAATTGACAAATAAAACTATTATTTTAGATATTAAAACTTATTTTTCCAACAAATGAGTTAATTTTTATGGATTTATTCGTTTTCTAGAGAACTTTTAGCATTTAAAAACAACAAAAATTAATTTTAATGGAAAAACCTGATTTTAAAATATCTCTTAGTTCAATCGAAAGCTTCACAATATTTACTCTGGTATTTATATGAACCAAAATAAAATATCGGGTAGTGATGTCAATTAACTGGTGCTGTTTTGACGGTAAACTAGTATCCGGTAGAACGAATGATCAAAGGTATTTTCATTTCTTCTAAAGCTCCTTGGTTTTTTAAACAAGATACCTTATAATATAAGATCCTTTACTCGCCAAAGCGTAAGAATAATCGAGCAAAAATTCCTAAACGCTAGAAACTAAGTGGGTCTATAACGTCCCTGATTGGAGCTATTCAACAGTAGGAGAACAAACAGGGGAGCAGGAAAATTTAAATGACTATACGATTTGTGTTGTTATTTGTGATCCTTCTATTAAGCTACATTATTTGATTCCCAAATATACATCTTACGTTCCTTGGCATTTAACTCTATATGACTTCTCAGAGTGGGAAATTTCGACTTTTAAACTATGTTTACAAGTCTATATATGTATAGTTTCATAGAAAATAGTTTTGGTTAGTTCTATTAAACTCCAAACTTGCATACTGTTAAGGGTTTTGTCAATATCTAACCAAAGCGCAACATCTAAGTGGCAATATTTCGGCTATCTAGGCAGATACTCATCTGCCTTCTTCAGTTGATTGGGGCACGATGCTAGTGGGTAGGCAATCTACCCAACAGCCTAGTACTCTGGGTTGCGGCTTAATGGTGGTTCAGGCTCTTATTGTTTTACCAAAAAAAATGAAACGGCATCTCCTGACCACATGAAATGTATCCTAGTTCGACATCCAAAAAATAATAACTACTATAAATCAGCTGGACTTACTACACGGATAGTAGACTTGACTCCGAACTAGAAACAACCCAGGTTTTAATTACGATCAATTACTCGTAAAATAGTTACATAATGGGTTTTTCTTTTTTTACTGTGGCAGGGGAGAATGCCGACTAATAAAGCTTGTCTATCGGTGAAGTGAAGGTGGGAGTTTTAACCCTGGTTTTGATATTCTATGGTGCTTATTTGTGAATGGTGTACTCCTCTCTTCTCTAAAATGAGGACAGATTCCCTTTAAATTAACATCTCTTAAATAATACAAACAGCTTGTAAGGCATGGTGTACGTAAAACAACAAACGTTCAATTTAAACATTTCAGTTGTAGATGTCTATGTTAAATTTCAGTGGTTAAAAACTGGGCGAATTTCAAGGAAGTTGCTGTCCCTGATCGAGACGAGTTCGTGTCTAATTTCTTATATATTATTAAACTTTCTAGTAATATTCACCTGGACTAGCTACAGTAAGAATGAACACGGTTAACAAGTACTGTATCTGAGGCACTAAAGCTACTAAAGCTACTTTAATGTATTCATGTATCAAGCTATGTGATCTGCAACTGCCACTTTTATAGAGAATATATATATAATACCAACATTGGCTAAGAAAAAATATATTAATTTTTTCAAAAGGTTTTTCTTGAAAATTTGACTCTACAGAGATGGTATTGGTGCTATGGCCTATTATTATTATTATCATCATCATCATCATCATCATTGACAATGATAGTATTAAAAACACATGTAGCACATTAATCAGCACGGTGAGGCGAAGCACCAGTAAGGTACCGTACGTGTAAGAGAATGTAACTGTCCTGTTAAGGCAACACATGCCGGCCCTTATTTGGCAGATGTCGGCCCCGGTCCATCTTCATCAACTTCATATCTCTCTCTCTCTCTCTAACACACACTCTTACTCTCTGAATGGTTCCCAATATGGACCACTTGCATCATGCGTTACTGTGTATGCTCATAGCCTCGAAACATGGACGAAACTATGATTTGTTTTAGTTTCCCTTGGAGCTCGTGAGTCACTCAGAGAAGTTACACCAAGTCTTCATAAACTATTCAAAATGTAACATTTGTTTAACAAATAAGAATGTACTGTGCATATACAATATTCATTAGAAGGGACTTTAAATAAAACTACAAACTTTTTCTGTTGACTATGATATCATTTTATCATTTTATTAGTACTATTCTATAGGTATTAATAGTATTTAATAAAAAGTGGCCGCTTCAGCTCACAAAGTTAGACGTATGATTACACGAGAGTAGATATTGTAACCATTCTAACGTCAGAAAAGGCCGTTTCTGTGAAAATGGGTCTGTACATGTCTCAAGTTTAAGGACGTACTTTAATTGATGAAGTTCACTTTCATTTATTCGATTACAAATGTAAATTAAATAGATTTAATAATTGGCTCCGCACATTATCTCAGTATTGTTCTGTTCATGAAATCCTATCAAGTCTTATATTTTTCTTGTGAAACGTGATGCAAATTATTTTCATTCAATAAACTCTTACAAGGCTAATGTGTTAAGCATGAGTGTACCCACAGTTGCATGAAAGGAGAGTGGAAAAACATTTGGGAAAAACCACCCTCAATGCCCCTGACCGGGATCGAAACCCAACTTCCTCTTTAGGGACAGTTCAATATACTGTGAGAGCGACACCTTAGAACATGGAGCCACCGAAGTGGGTCATTAAGGTGGGAGTAGTTTAATCTTCTTCACGTGGTGATATCAACAGTTATTGAATATCCGTCAAGGGTGTCCTGGAATTTAATGACAACTTTTCATCTTCATTTAAAAAGATTACTCATATAATGCCGCAATGTTTATGACAGATATTCAACAAAATGTTGATATCACCATCGGAAGAAAATTAAACTTTATATTTATGTTGGATCAATATTCTATTTATTTTGACTAAAACTTGTTTTATTATTAAAAAAACTTACAAAACACTTACCTTTTCTCGCGTCCCCTACACTCCCACCTTGACTCGTTAAACAGTCCCTATGTTAATGCCGCATGGACCAAACGGCCCCGTGGTATAGTGAGTGTTCGTTGCTCATGGCTATGAACCTAGGGGTTCCGAGTTCTATTCTCGGCTGGTACCACGGATATCTAACCCGAAAGGAGAATTATCCCAATGATCACCTGGGTTTTAGTTAGTAAATCTTGAGTTATTTAGGTTGTCTTACACATTCATAATAACTATCATCACAACTCATTACGTGTAGCCAAACTCCTATGGTGTACCCTGGGTAACGTTCTGTCACCAGAGAGGCTAACAGTCTACACACAGACAACCTCCTATTGTGTACCCTGGGTAACGTTCTGTCACCAGAGAGGCTAACAGTCTAAACACAGACAACCTCCTATGGTGTACCCTGGGTAACGTTCTGTCACCAGAGAGGCTAACAGTCTACACACAGACAACCATCCTATGGTGTACCCTGGGTAACGTTCTGTCACCAGAGAGGCTAACAGTCTACACACAAGATCACCAAACCAGCTACTATAATTATCTCTCCCGGTCAAAGCTGTAATAAACTAAATTAAAGGACTAAAATCAGCTAAAACCTAGATCTTTAAAGTCATGATAAGTGCATGTATTTCTATTTCTTTTAGTTAGTTTTGTCACGTGTCGAGATGACTGGAATATGAACACTTGGTTCAAATCTGATTCATATCTGGAACGTGGTGTGATAGACACGATCCGATAGTCCATACCTTTGCGTCTCAACATGGAGATGAGCCGGAAGAGCTCGTATGTTGAGATTAGGATTTTCTGGGTTTTCACTCAAATACATCAAATAATGGTTTAAGACAAAGGTTCTCAACTTGGGGTCCTTGAAACAAATCTAGATCTTTAGGTAATTTTTTATTTTTTTCACATATAATGTACACATTTCTAATTATTAACAATATTCTTAAACACAATAATACATATTTATATATGTATTATTATTATTATTATTAGCACCGCGTCTTACTACCCGTTCGGGTTATACGCACTTACGCTAATGTGTAATGGTAGGGAGGGTGATTGTGAGATGAAATGGAGGACCTACAGTTTAACGTGGGATCCGAACCACAGCCTGGCATTCCACACATTCACAAGTTGTGATTAATATGCGTCTTGTCAGGGGCGAAGGAAGGGTTTGGTCATCAGACAAATCTGTGTCGGGATCGAGGATAGAGCTCCGTACCCCAGCACAGAAGTTTCACACCTTACCCCTAGACTACCAGGTCACTTATATATATATATAGGTTTATAATTTCCCCCTCATATAGTAATAATGACGTGTCTGGGCTACGTCAATCTGTAGCTACATTTGGCGGAAAGATGGGCCAGTACTAATGTACCGTTGCCCAGGCCCCGTCCGAATCTACTTATAGTACATTATTTTCGTTGAGGCTTTTTCCGTGTCTATGAAATGAGGGTATGATGATGAATATGATGATGAATATGATGATGTGAAACCAATGAAAAGCTTAATAATCCAAACCCTGGTGGCCATAAGAATTATTCCACTTTTAAGAAAAATCCTCTTGTACTAGCCGGGAATAGAGCCTGGGATCTCCAGATAAGCAGTCAGGGGCTCTGACCACTATACCAAGAGGTCGGTTACCCCCTCTAAAGGTGGGGTGAATTAAGGGGGTTGCGGCGATTCATATTTGTTTCAAGGGGTCCACTAAATAAAAATGTTGGGAGCCCCTACTTAAGTAGATACTTTAAGTTTAATTTTACACAAATAGTTAAATCAACAGTTCCTGTATATCTGTCTTAAATATAATATAAATATATGATAAATCTCTTAATCGAGGAGAAAATATAATGTCAAAAATTCCAAGACGTCCATAGCAAATATTCCAACAGCTGTTAAGAATACTATGGGATATGTTGAGAATTAAACTAAAAATATTTAATGAAACAATAATTTATTTGTTGTGACAAAATTATATTTTTGCCAAAAAAAACTACAAAAATACTTAAGTCACGCTCCCTTACCACTCCCTCCACCCTACACCCTCAACCTCCACCCCCCTACCAGAGCGCTGTGACCTGTTTCAAACGTCCAGAAATTCCGCGCTATATTTGAAGGGGTTTATTAATTCGAAATATGTTTAGCGATAAATTGGAGGTGAATAGGATTAAAAAAATAACATTTCAATTTTTATTATTTAAAAATGAATGTTCAAATATGTTAAATTAGCTCACTGGCAATAAAAATCTAGGAATATAAATCTCTATTTCAATAAACAAATAGAGTGAATTTTTAACAAAGTCACAGAACAAACAAATTACTATAGGACGATTGTTTTTGTGGTTTTGAAACCTTATATCTGCATTTCCATAAGAAATACCGCAGCGTAAAGATATTTCCCATCAAGTAGGTGGTGTCCTTAATAGTAAACCACGACTTTCTCTCAATCTTGTTATTGCCTGTGAATCACGGACAAGAGAAAGAAAGAAAGAGCTAGTGAAAAGTAAATATGTGGCAGTTTGGCCGATAAAAACTCTGAAAGCATCCGATCCATTTGTTGAAAGAGATCATCCTAGTGTTTTATTGAAGATAATTACCATTAGAAAAAATAGGTATCTTTTAAGACCCAATTAAATTTTGTTCTCATAATGTTATTATTATAACACACTCACATATGGTTTTAAAACTTGGAATGTTTTGAGAATATTAAAATAAGCTAAAGCTTTTACCAGTCACTAGTTTTTAGGAACATAAAATCAAATAAATTAATATGATTTTACAATAACACATATTAAAAGAAACCCCTCGTTTGTTCAAACTGAGACCATTCAATTATACGACTGGAACAATACCATCAGATTTTCTCTCTCTCTCTCTCTCTCTCTCTCTCTATATATATATATATATATATATATATATATGAAATTATATTATATATGCCATTGTTTTGGATGTGATTTATTTATATTTAGATTATACGTAGAATATGTATAACTCGCATTGTGCACCAACAACTTTGGAGTTACAAAGTTTAATAGAAATTATATCTGGGGGTATGTGACTAAAAAGTTTAATCTAAACAACTCTAATCTACAAATCCTAGTCTACTGTATGTAAGGGATTCGGAAGGCTCTGGATAAAAACACACGGCCAAATCTCTTTCGACAAAAAGTCCCATGGGTCACCCCCCTCACGACCGTAAACCTCACGCCACTGAGTGATTTGTAAGGTTTGACAGACTGCTATGGCCTTAAAACATGTTAGTATTTGAGTATAGAATTACCATATTATTCCTTTATTAACGTTAATAATTATTAAAGTGAGTTCAAGTTTTAGTATATTTTTAGCACCACATCTTACTATTTACACGGGCTATACACTTAACCCGTAAGTTACCAAGTTATACAAGAACAGAGCGTACATTCCATTTACCTTATAAGGTAGCAACATTGTGCAGTCAAACATGTCAGCAAGTTAAATGAAGTGAACATCACGAGGCGCAAAGAAACAACAACTAAAAACATAGAAGAAGAATATTCCCGCAATTCATTATTTGTGGTTCCGGATTCATCTTGGGTTGCGTTTAATTTTCAACCATACATTCAAATACTTACTGAAGGCAGGTTTGTGGGTTTTGTCCCCCCCAAAAATACCGATGAGTATGCTTAGTTTAATCGATATTCCTACACTACTGGCCAAGTAATCTAAATGTACCTGGTTCATTTCCAGACAAGAGACTTAAATGTATTTCTGTGTTATCCCTGCTCACCACTGCTATTTTCTATAAAGTAAAAATTAATGGAATGGTATCTGCTTATTTAACAGATTTAATAATACGGGGTGACCTGGTGGTCTAGGGGTAAGGTGTCGGACTTCTGTGCTGGCGGCCGGGGTTCAATCCTCGGTCCCGGCACAGATTTATCTGATTACCAAACCCTTCCTTCACCTCTGACAAGACATCTTGTGAATGTGGGGAATGCCAGGCCTCCACCGTGGTTCGGATTCCACGTTAAACTGTAGGTCCTCCATTTCATCTCACAATCACCCTACCATTACACATTAGCGTAAGTGCGTATAACCCGAACGGGTAGTAAGAC
>CABEEJ010005241.1:0-31169 GCA_901482245.1 Timema douglasi
ATAATTCTATTATAGCTTGTTAATTTTGTTCAGAATTTAAATAATGAATTGATTCTCAATAATTTCAGGTAATTCAAACATTTGATAAGAGAGGCAAAGGTTGCTACATCTTCTAACACTGTTGTTTCTGATTTGGCCTATGTAAAGAGATATTTTGGCAACCTTCCTGGAGTTATCGTGTCACTGGAAGCCAGGGATATGCCTTTAATAAAATCAATGAAGATAATGCATACAATACAAGAAGGCGTGAAGCAAACCCCTGGACCTGTTGCCTTGTCAGTCGCAACAAAACTTGAACAAGTACTACAACGAAATCCCGGGTGGAGAACAATGGTAGCAGTATCAGGCATTTTGGGAGGGCAAAGCACGCCATTGCAGGAGATAAGTTTAAACTCTTCAGAATTGTCAAATTTAAAATTTTGTCCCTTGACATCATGTGAAGTTGAGAGAAGCTTTTCAAACTATAAAAATATTCTATCAAACCACAGAACAAATTTCACTTGTGAAAATCTAGAAAAGTATATAGGGATTCAGAGCAATGTGAGTTGCTTGTAGATTACATGTAGTAAGTCGCTTGTAGTAAAATAAATTTTACATTGATTATTGTGTGCCTATTTTTAAAAGTGTCTCTTCCTATATTTTTAGTGCCTAGCTGCTTGCCTATTTAAACATTTTTGATGCCTATGAATCCGGTCCCTAATTAGTACGATGTCTAAATTAATGATGGACACAATCGAGTAAAAATAATCGAGTAACTCGATTGTTTTGTGTAATCGGGAGTACTCGATTATTCCGGAATTACCCGAGTAACTTTACTCGGACCTTGTTATTCTTTTATTTTCTCTTTTCTTACCAGCTAAGTAAGAATCGACCTTATTGGCTGGACAGTTTACCATTCTATTTCCATTTAAAAGGCATATTCCCTTTTAACTCATTTTTCATCAACAGTTTCTACTGCTACGCAAAAATGACCCTTTATGGTTTAAATGTTGCACATGCATTCTCAATACAAAATACTCACAGATGTAAGGTACACAATCGAAACGCATGCTCACTAGGCGTATCACATTTCCGAGTCTTTTGAAAAGTACTCGATGAAAGTTACTCGATTTTTTTTTACTCGGCAGTCTTATTTCCACAATCGCATATAACGAAATTAATTATTGTCTTTCTTAATTACTTTGATCATAGTTTCTCCTTAGTAAAATATAAATATTTATAAATTGAAACTAATTAGAGTAAGACACAAAATAGTGTTACACAAACTCTAAAGTTAGAGGGGTTCAAATACATATATAAACAAATATTAAATGTTATGTAAAAAAGGGGAGATTCAATTAATAGAAGTGTGCAGTGTGAATAACTTATTTTTGTGTTAAACAAATGCTGGTTACACAACATGTCCCCAGCGCACCCAACTCACTCCTAGAAGCGGGAATAGTACGGTCCACCTTCACTGAATACCTAATATTACACGAAGAGGACGAAGACTTTGTAAAAAGGAGTTTGGATAATAAACATTACTAAAACCTAGGGATAATATGATGTAACTATAATTGTAAAAGATTTCAAGTCTTACAGCATTTAGGTTTAATTTCTGGCAAATTTTATTATAGAACAATGTATATATTTTGAAAGAATCTTAAAGTTCCTCATAGATACAATAGTAGTCAAATGACCTTGACTAAGCTCAACAATAACAATCGATATACATTAAAAAATATATTAAATAAACATTTACGATTTTTCCTTTTTCTAATATTTTATTAAATACTATGAAATAATTATGTGAATATACTATCAACGTATGGCATTATTACCTTTGAGTAAGACAATCTCTAATATTATAGAAGATTTCTCCAATATAACACATTTCTATACTCGTTGTGAAAATAAAAAATACTCGTTAAATGTTCTAAAGTTCCTTGTTTATACCTAAGTAACAGTAATACGCAAAACGTCACTAAATTGTGACTGTAGATAAAGTTAAATTGACTGTTCTGCAAAAGAACAAAGATTTATACCAGAACCAAATATTTACATTTAAAAAAAATGAATGACCGAAAATTTAATTTTGAATAGTTTATAAAATTTAGAGTTTACGCCAAAAGATAATTTCATCTTATATTATATTAATATGTCCGAGAAGCCTCCTGCTTCGTCCTACATTGTCCAAACCTAATCCAAGAGTAGTCTCTCACTTAACAGACAGGTCTTTATATGGAGCACACTCGTCGAACAATCGAGAAGGAAAAAGGTGGGGATCACTGAAATAAACACACAAGAAGGGGGAATGCGAGCGGCACTAGAAGCGTCGATCCTCTTCTGGCAAGGAGTGGCAGTTACTACCCCTTTCTAGCATGTTCTTGTTGTTGATGTTGGGTGGAATTGAGCAGGGTGGTGGTCTCTAGCGGCGAGATGCGGCACTTGGCTCGGCGCTGATAGTTGTTCGTGGGTTGTTGTTGTTACTAGACGTGTTATGAAGTCGAGTTGCCTGGCCTGGTCGGTGAGATTGGGTAAGTGTATTATGATTGACTTGCCCATTTTGCTTACTTGGAGCATAAATGCTACAATAGAAAAAAATAATTGTTTTCACTTTTAAAAATATACAATTATTATCAATTTTTCATGAATGTATAAAGAAAGGTTTATTTTTACTAAAAAGAGCACAAAACAATAAATTTTTTATGAGACAATTCTTAAAGCGCATACTTTCATATTGACTACATGTAACGTGAAACCTGTCAGTGTCAGTGTCGACTGACTACTACAGGAAGAGATTATTGACTTGTTATTAGCAGTGGCGGATTTAAAATTGTTTGCGCCCCTAGGTGCAATTAAAATATGCGCACCCCTTCCCCCATTTTTTCAAGGGTTTTAGCATGTTTTGGAGTAAATAGAGGTGGGGGAAGGGGGGCAGAAGTTGATATTCGAGAAAAGATTTCTACGAAAGATAATCAGGCATGTACACGCCATAAACTTAATTATTAAAAACAAAATATTAAAATTAAAATAATGCTATCCAAAATGTTCCGCCCCTTAAAGCCGCCGTCCCTAGGCCCGTGGCTAGTGAGTCTATAGTGTAAATCCGCTTCTGGTTATTAGTATTGAATCCCATTGCAATACTCCCGAGTAATGTTGTCTAACCAATTGCCACGGGACGATTCGAGTAGATGATTCACTAAACATTTCTCGATTCCTAGAATTACTCGATTGTGCCCATCAATAGCCTAGATGTTAAGCCTGAGCCTACCCATAAACGCACGGTTCTAAACAAAAAAAAATGTTGTTAAAAAAGTATTTAATAATTCAACATTGTTTTTTATTTATTTTAGTAACATATCTGGGCATCTTTCATAACTATTATGGAATTTATATTTTTAGACATATTTTAAAATTTGGGTTAGCTTCAATAATCACGACAATATTGAGCTCTAACAACTCCCAAGTTGACACTCTAGTCAAAATACATAGTTTCAGATTCACTGGCTTCAGATCCCGAAGTCCCGGGTTCGACCCCCAGGGCTTCCAATTCTGTCTGTGAAGCAGTGGGTCTGAAACGAAACCAAAATCAACCTCGTGAGGACAAATGAGGAGCTACTTGAATTAATAAGTAGCGGTTCAGTCTAGAAAACTGAGCTAGAAGGATGGAGGGTTCGTTGTGCTGACCACATGACACCCTCAACCCGAAAATATTGGCACTATCTTCGCCAAAATACGGCAGCCTCTCAATTGGCTTAGCCTGCTTGCAGGCTGACACCATGGAGATGGTATTAAAGTTAAAATCTACCAAAAAGATGAAAATTACTCTCAAAAACCTTTATTTCTGGAAAATTGTGTAAATCTTATAGATGTTTAAAAACTGTAAACATCGTATTGAATAACAGATACCCACTTCAGTGACCGAGTAGTCTAATGTGCCACTACAGTGTTAGATTGGCCTGCTGATAGTGGAGCGCTTTGGGTTCAAATCCTGGTCGGGTCTACTGAGGGTGGTTTTTCCTAAATTGTTTCCCGATCTCCCAAGATAAAAATGCTGGTAGATAACCTCTCAAATGCTTCCTTCCTCATAACTACCCAATTAGATTATCATATATGCGTACAACATGAACAGGTAGTATGACGTGGTGATATCAGCAATAAAAATAACATATATATTCATAGTCAAAATTGTTCAAGTCTTCGAAATGAAACAGCTTTTTAAATATTTTATTGCCTCTTTAGCCTTTAAAGCTTAAAAATTAATCAAAGCACAGTGGCTAAATTTAGCACATTAAATTTAAGTTATTTTTTATTTTACCTGCCTACTAATAAACGCAAATAAATAGTACGACAAAATCGTAAGTTACATACTCTCTCGTATAGGTTATTATAGTTAGTGACAAAATCTTCAAAAATGAGTTATCTCTAATTTTACCTTAAATAATTTTTTTTTCTAAAAAATAAGTATAGATTATTATTTATCACTACCCTCCGCAGATATTCATTTGAAAAAAATAGTTCAAGACTTTTTAAAAAGCTGATTTATAAAGCAATGACCTAAGTTCGTTTCTACACTGCGCAATAGTATGACCCGGATGTTAGGGCTTGTATCTATGGCCCATAGTTTTTATTGCAAGGGAGCCATCCTTAAATTACGTAAGGCTTTGTTACATGATTTTAGATCTTCCCTCCCACATCTCTAGCTTACGTAATTTTTAAAGATTTGGTAAGTCGTGTTATTTTAATCGTTTAGTTATTTTTAGACATGAGGATTGGTAATATCCCAATTTGGTGGCCACATGATATAAGCCGTCAAATTGCAATATACTAGTCTGCCGATGACTGGGAGATCGTGAATCAATCATGATTGGGTGATATTTCCTAAATATTTTTCCACTATCTCTCCACGCGCATGCGGGTATACTTGCTCTAAATTGAAACGTATTCATCCCTAACCCACTGGTATAATTAGTTCATAGCGAAACAGGCAGAATTAACTAAAGAAATATACCCACATTTGCGTGGGAGAGTAGAAGGAAACATTTGAATATGATCTCCCCAAAATACCCTCATCAAGGATTTTAACCCCCAGAGAGAAGTGTCTAGCTGGCTGGGATGGATAAACTAATTTTTCTGCTCGAGAGTATGATTGTATCTTGACGTTTTATCTCCCCACGTTTAGTCCAACTTGGTCGCTTACACACTTTACGGTCCTACACTACACTTCTTATCTCTATCAGTTCTAGGAAAAGTCTGCTTGCAACCTCGGCTGATTACTGGTCAGCCAGCCTCCCAATTGTTTAAACAAACCGATAATGCTGCCAACCTGATGGCTGGAATTCACCAGTTTGTATAACGTTAGCAACGCCATCTATTTTGAGAGCTGAAAGCTCAACACACCGCTAGAGAGGGTGGCAGAGCCTTAACTAAATAAGGTGTGGTCAGAGGGAGAAAATGTGTTTTAAAACAAAATACTTAAGATAAGCGAGCTATAAAAGGTAAGGTTTACAAGACCACGGTGTAGAGAATGTTAGGTTGTAAAACTACTATTGAAACCAGTCGAGTGTGTAATGATCTATGGAATCAAGGATAAATAAAATTATGAAAATGAATGTGGAAAGGAAATATAAGGTACTAATATTCTCGACTCCGGCTCGAACGGGTCATTATCCACAATGGAAGGTAGAGCAGGATAATTGAGGTTACAGGATTTTAATATTTTCAGGTAAATATTTTAATGTGTTTACAATAATTTGATTTGAAAATTGTAATTAATCATTGAGAATAGATTTTTTGTGAAATAAAGTGCTTGAATGAAGACATTTTCATCTGTGTTTAATTTCGTGCCTTTATAAGAAAATCGAAGAGGTTCCATAAATTGGTCTATTAGTTTGGGTTGATGGTTTGTGTTTTTTTAGATGGTCTAAACATTTTTATTTGGTCTTATTGTATTTAAATTAGAAATGTGCTCTTTATAACGAACCCTAAAATTTTTCTCGGTCTGGCCTACGTAGATACTATTACATTCACAGGTGAGTTTATAAATTCCATTTTTAGTGTATTTATAATTTTTATTTAAATTACTGTTACTACTATTACTGTTGTGGAAAAAGCAATGTTAAGACTGTGATTTTTGACAATATTTGTGATACGATGACTTTCAGGACCAGTGTAAGTGAATTTAACCCATTTTTTAAATTTCGATTTGAGGTGTTTAGGTTTTCATTAGTGAGGGTAGTAAAGACATTTTTGGAACTTAGTTTGTTTAGAATTTTGTAAATAGTGGCATGTGAATAACCATTATTTGTGTCTATTATTTTGGTTGATTTTAGATCAGTTTTATAGTTGGTTTTGCTAAGTGGGATATTTAGTAAACGATGAATCAGGCTATTGAAGGCAGAAAATTTATGAGAGGTAGGATGGTAAGAATCATTGGAGCTTCTTGCTTCAATATGAGTTGGTTTCCTATATATTTTATAGATTAATTTGTTATATCAATTTTTTTTAGAAATATTGAGGTCTAAGTAGTTGATATTGCCATTAGTTCATATCTTACAATAAGTTTTTCATCAGAAGTATATTTAAATTATACATTTTGACTTTAATATAAGGCTCAAACAAGGTTCTACGATCAAAGTTCTTGGTAAATCTGCAAATCAATAATAATTTATTTTTTCAATCATTATAATAAATAGGCCTACTATATTAAATTACTACCATAATATCAATTATATTCCAAATATTTTTTTACCCTGTAAAGTAGCAAGTTTACCTTATATTATTCCACTTAGCATATCTTATAAGATAGGGTCATAGTGTAAGCCACCAAGGTAAGATTGCTGACTTTCAGAATAAATGTAAAGTACAATTTTAAAAGTTAAAACGTCAATTTAATCCAAACCAATTAAAGTCAAAGACTTAAAGATAAAACAAGTATGTAGATTTTATAACACATTTTTTTGAACATGATTGTCTTTATTAAATTAAAAGACATTCCACTGGACACGCCTTTAAACATTATATTGGTTCCCTGGACATGCTTTTAGACATTAGATTAAATTCCGCTGGGACTTTATATATAACTTAGGTCAAGTCTCGTAAGGATTATGATCTATACGTCTGTGGTTTGGATGTCTCACTCCCAGACTCGAATAGCCCGATCTTAACGAACCAATGCTCAGTTCCGAACTTGGGACGAAGCGGTGTACAGATGTTAGCTTAAGAGGACATCCTGGCACAGTGGTGCTGCCTCCTGGCGGCAAATAGCGCTATTAGCGTCGCAGTGGAGACCAGCGTCACAAGGGCACAGATTTTTATGAACCTCGGTCAAGTCCAGAACCACTTCTTTTGGGAAGCGCAACGTGAGATTAAGAGCGATGTGTGAGCAAGGTGTCCCAGCCCGTTCCAAGGGGCGACACAGAGGAATCGTGTAGCGACGACCTACGTCTGCAACATACAACACAGGGGTACATAATGGACGGAAAAAGCATGAGTTTAAAGCTAGGTTAGAAACGTGGATTTGGGTTACACACAATGTTCTGAGTAGTTGTATGTACCCGTTATAGAGAATGGAGAAAACACTAATTAATCAAAGGGTTATTTATATGATTAGTATTACTATGCATTACATTATGCCTGACAGCCTGGTCTCATACATGTTCCTTAACTCGGCCCATGGGGCACCAGAGGGTGAGAGAGCTGTCTCTGATTACACATGAATTAAATTTAACAAACGCTTCCACGGAGCATAAACATAGAAGCGGCTTAACGGCTGCAGTTAAGTTCTGTAGTGACTTGGGGTACATCTCGTACCCTCGCACAGGGTTACGTGACTGGTACCAAGCAGATGTGGTATCAGGATCGACTCGGAGCATGAGCAAACTGCTCTCTGGTTGGTTCAAGATCGGACAGCCACGGGTGTAGCCACATGGAACGTTAGTATGGACACGGTGCTGCGGTGTGGACAGGAAAAGTCAAAAGGTCACACTATCTTTTCCTTAAAAAAAGATTTTTTCAAGAAAAATAAATTATGGCTCTTCCTAAGGTACAAAATTCTGGAGGCAAACTTACGGATCTTCGGGTGGGGACTAATTTGGGGTGAGAGGGGGGGGGGTGATCAACAAAGAACTGTAATAAAATTAAACTTGACCTTAATTATAGGAACATGGAATGTATGAAAGATGAGAAGGGCTGGCAAACTGGAAAATTAGAAAATGGAAATGGCAAGGTGTGGTGTGAACGTTGCAGGTTTAAGTGAAGTAATAGTGTCTGGAAATTAGACAATGTTCTATTCAGGTGGAAAGAGTACCGAAAGAGGAGTGTCATTAATTATGAAAAATGAAGTGGTGAAAAGTGTTACTAAAATGATGTGTAATAGATAATTGTTTATGGAATTAAACACTGAACTAGTGGATATTTTGACAGTACAAATGGGAATGGCATCAGCCAACCACAATGATGTCAAGGTAAAAGAAATATAATTATGATGAAATTGAAGTAATTATTCAACATGAAGTAAGAGGGAAAGCGAACACCATCACTGGTAATTTGAAGAGTGTAGTCAGAGAAGGTTGGGAGCAGAAGAACATAAGGCCACATGGACTGAGGAAGAGAAACAACAGATGGCAGGTGTTAACAGAATGTCACCTATGGAATGGACCTGGTGGTAACAAACACGTATTTCAAGAAATGGAAGACAAAATTATAGACGTCAGCAGGTACCAACTAGACTACACCCTTGTCAAACAGAAATCCATGACTAGAGTGAAGGAAGTTAAGACAGCGCCAGGTGCCAATATTGATTTGGACCACAGCCTGCTTGTGGCATACATTGAAAAAAGACTGAAGAGGATCAAAAAGCTGAGCAAGAGAAACCCAACGTAGGACTTAGAGAAAAATTAAGAAGCAAGAAATTCAATAGACCAAAGGTTAAATTAGGTGAAGGAAAAGAGTGTAAGTGCTGAAGGGAAGTGTAATAGTTTTAATCATTTATTTTGAAGATGCTAAATGATAATATTGGAAAACTAAAGAGCCATACACGAAAGCTAGGTTTAGTAAGAGAAATTCTTTAGAAAATGGAGTAAGGAATGAAATGGAAAAAACGTCAACAAAGAAGAATATAGAGGCAAAACAACGAGTTAAGGAGATAAACAGACATAGAGAGGAAATACTATGTAGAGAGGTCATGCGATGAGATTATCGAACTGTAAAGAAAAGGAGGTATGACCTCATGCACCAGAAAGAAAAGGAACTGGTGTAACCTTGTTACAAAAATATTAATTAATTGGGGTTACATCACTCACCCTTCTGGCCCCTGTTTACTCATCTCTCCAGGACTACGGCCCACGACAACTATACCCAACACTCTCCAATGTCCGACTGAGCCGAGGCATGTAGTTCGTTCCTCGAGGCTCTAAACAGTAACAATAAGAGCGAAGAGCGTGGTTGTCTCTCGCGCTCTACCGGCTGTGTTTGGTAGCCGCGTTCTGGACCTTTCTACGGACGTCCAGATGGACGTGGAGCTTTTAGTTTTGTTCTCGGTACTCTCTTCCCCCCTCCTTCTCACTATTTTTTTCCCACTCTTTGATAACACGTGATTTAAATTCGAGAACTACATAGGAGTAAGCTTATCTAGCGTAGATACTCATTACATTTTTGGATTCATAATATTATGACCGGCCGCCAGTTCATAAAGGATGGAAGCACACATTTGAATAGTAGAGAGATGTTTACTATTCTATAACTAATTAGTTTAATAAGATGGAATATAGAATATACAATTATATATATATATAGTATTTGTTCCTAGGTAAACTATTCTATCTCTACTATATTCTTGAACCATGCAGAGGTATTTATATTGACAACATCCTCTGTTGAGATACCAGACACAATTGTCTTGCTAGTCAGTTAGTTTTTCCCTGAAAGAACTCCTGGTCATGAACCCGCCCGGCCGTTCATCCCTAATTGGAATGTGCATGATCAGTACAGCCATTGTTTCAAGACTAGGAATGTGATCGTAAGCTAGGCGGCCGTCCTAGGCTGCAACTAGTCCTAGTTTCAACTATGCACTTCCCTAACTGCACATTCTTAATTTTGAGTGTACACTCTGTTCGACATAATGTTGGCTCCCAACAATACACTTCAATTTATACCTTCGGTACGCTCTTTTCAATAAAAAATTCCACCCCTCTTAAGTGTGATTCAGCTATTAACATACATATACTTCGTGCAGTTATTATAGTACAGAAAAAATGTCGAAATAAATGTTCTGTCAAGTAATAGTGAGCCCAAAAAAAGTTCGCAATTTATCACATTTTGTCGTGATACGGCTGTACACATCAGGGCTTGGCACAACGTGACTAGTGTCGTAGGCACAATCGACGATGGTGAAATATTGGAGTGAGTCGTCCCTCGACTCCTCCATCACCATCCTGGAACTATTCCTCACTGTTGTCCTCCAGGCAGAAGTCTACTCCTCTCATGACCCTGTTATCTCAACAAGTCCTGGTCCTCCCTCCTGGGTTGGCCGGCTCGATGTTGATGTTGCTTGTAGTTGCTAGGATCATCAGTACTCCTCCCCGTTCCAAGTAACCCTCTGTTGCGAATAAGGACACCACTCCTACTGTAGAGCTATCTGAAACTAACAGTCAAGGTTAAATCGACGCTGTCTGAGGTTGTAAGGCTCCCTCTTTGACGTCCTCAGCAATGTCCGCCATCATCTAACGGTAATGACGCGTCTCTGGTGACCATTCTGAAGCTGTAGTGTCAGCTCCCTCATTGGCGATAGTCAAGAGGTCCGTCTCAATTGTGCTCTCCTATTCGAAAGTACGCTCCAAGTCGTCCTCCTGTTCTGGATCTCCCTGCTCGATGTCCTCAGGTTCGACAACAGGATCGTTAGGTGGTAGGTGTTGTCTTTGTTGAGCTTCGATGTCTTCAACTTTTTGCTTCCATGTGGGGATCTTAAGTTGACCTGAATCTTCTATGTCAGCGTTCTGGGGCCGCACGGCAAAGTTTGAAACTGTTGGCATGAATATCAACTTCCTTATTGTTTATTTTTATTTTGTAATCCACCTCACCTAGTTTCTCGAGGATTACGTATGGGCCATTTAATCGTTTTGCCAGTTTCCTTGAAACTCCTTGCTTCAGTGTTTTATCTTGCCGATAAACAAGTTCCCTTACGTCATATATTTTATTTGTAGTTTTCAAGTCATAGTACGGTTTTGTTTCTTTCTTGCGTTTTTATTGGATTCTCTCACTGCTTTGTAAGCCTCCCGTCATCTAGCCGCTAATTGTTGTGATGGTCCGTTCTCTAAGTTAAGGTTAGGTTCAAGGTCAACTTCAGTTGGCAATGTAATATCCTTACCATAAATCAAGTAATAATTTGTTTACTCAGTTACTGGACCTTTGGTGCTCTTATAGGCCATCGCTGTATATGGTACCCACACGTCCCGTGCTTTCTGTGATCTGTCAACAAACTGGGAGATCATGTTCACTATCGTCTGATGAAGTCGTTCTACCACGCCTTTGCTCATAGGGTCGTATGAGGTTGTCTTTAATTTCCTTATCTGTAGAAGTCTGCAGGTCTGTTTCAATAATATATAAATAAAATTCCTACCCTGAGCGGTGAGCAAACGTTTCGGTGCTCCGTGACGTAGGACGATCTCCGTTACGAACACTCTGGCGATTGTCTCCGCAGTCTGGTCTGGTCTAGTCTGGCGATTGTCTCCGCAGTCTGGTCTGGTCTGGTCTGGCGATTGTCTCCGCAGTCTGGTCTGGTCTGGTCTGGTCTGGCGATTGTCTCCGCAGTCTAGTCTGGTCTGGTCTGGCGATTGTCTCCGCAGTCTGGTCTGGTCTGGTCTGGCGATTGTCTCCGCAGTCTGGTCTGGTCTGGTGATTAACTCCGTAGTCTAGTCTGGTCTGGTCTGGTGATTGTCTCCGTAGTCTGGTCTAGTCTGGTGATTAACTCCGTAGTCTGGTCTGGTCAGGTGATTGTCTCCGTAGTCTGGTCTGGTTTGGCGAAAGCTTCACACCACCTTGATAAATCATCTATAAAAGTGAGCACATACCTATTTCCATTGTTGGATATTGGGAGTGGGCCCGCTATGTCTATGGATACTTGCTCGAATGGCTCTGAAGTCGATTCATGTTTCCCTAATGGTAATGTTATCTTGTCACCTGTTTTGCTGCGAGCACAAGTGTCACACCCTAACACATAATTATCAATGTCACTTGGCATGCCCTTCCAAAAATATCACTCCTCTATGATGTATTTAGCTCTCTTGACCCCTTGATGCACGTTAAATGGTGTTCAATTTACCCTGGAGCCACTAACCTCCACTTGTGTCTACAATGAAGTACAACAATGAATCCTAAGCAAAAGAATTGTTTTGTAAATTTCCATTTTGCAAAATTAAACTATTATTTTTACCATAATGGTATGTTTCTTGTTCTGGGCGTAACACCTCTCTACTTAGTCTGCCTATTCAATTTTGTTTATTTGTGGATTTAGTCTGTCAGCATGGGGTATTATCACACCAGGCTTATGGGTCACTGTAAAATCAAATTCAGCTAATCTTAATGCCCAATGGGTCAAACGTGATGAGAGTTATTTTAATCTAAGCATCGACTTGAGTGCTGCGTGATCAATTATTGATTCGAATTTCCTCCCGTAAATTACTATTATTATTAATAATAATATTATTATGAGTATTTAGAGACCAATCACACAATGAAGTCATTAGAAACTTAATATATTATGAATACATAGATAATCTCCATTGCAGGGAGTAATATTATAAAAAGGGCGAAAACACAATATACAAATACAAATAAAAAAGAACATATCTAAATAACAGAAAATACCCGATTGAGACAATCGATAGAAGTGCTCAAATTGACTCATAGTACAAATTGAGTGAAACACCTGCTAAAAAACAACAGGTGTATCATTCCAATAAAAAGACAAAACATTCATATTAAAACAATATTTAAGTTAAAATGACAAAACAAACATGTTAAATAATAATCTGTTAAAAAAACAAGACAAACATGTTAAATAATAATCTGTTAAAAAGACACAAGACAAACATGTTAAAGTGAACTAAAATTTTTAAAAGGACAAAACAAACATATTAAAGTATATTAAAATGTTAAAAATGAGATAAAATCCAGATGAGCCACTTTACTAAAGTGCAACCAAACGGAACTAAAAAGATTCGCCTGGCGTATAAAATGGAGTAAACAAATAACTCCTTCAGCGCTGTCGCGTAATAAAAACAAACAAAGGTCACCTTTAAAATCAAGGGCCAGGCAAATAGGGGCATACGCTCAAACAAAATGTGGTACACACTAAAGGGAGTATCGCAAAATTCCCACAGTAGAGGTGGTTCCCCTCTTAGTAAAAATCCGTGGGTAATAAATTTCTGCCCAACGCGGAGTTTCGTCACGATGACCTCCTCTCTTCTAGACTTTCGTATAGAAGAGGGCCACCGTGACACACCGTCCCTGATGGACCGCAGCTTGTTCTGAGCAGGGGTCGAAACCCACTGCTCGTGCTAGCTGCGTAAGACCCCACGCCGAACATAACCCTTTAGGTATAAAAACATGACACCCAGACCTGCCTCCTTAGTTGCTTGGTCCGCCAATTTATTTCCTGAAAGTGGAGTCCGAAGAGCTCATTAAAGGTCCTCTCATATACAAACTATGGGGTGGTCGCTTTAGGGAACTTAAAAAGTTCAAAATGGCGTTGAGGGAGGCGTATCTTCCGGGGAGAAACTCGACATGTTGATGTGAGGATAGCCTTTAGCAGGACTATCCCACACGTGACGAAAACAGATAGCATCCTGATCCCAACCGGCCTTGTACTACGCCATTTGGTTTCATACAAGACACGTTTAGGGGAATGAAAAACAGGGCGGTAGGCAACATGCTCTGGCATGCAATGCAGTTTAGACACGTAAGATGCTAGAAGATAGGACCGCCGGTAAGAGAGAGGGGGCTCACCGGCGTCGGCACAGATCCTGACGACTGGACTGGTACGAAAAGCACCAGTGGCCTGTTTATGCCATCATGAGACACTATCTAGCATCTTTAACGGCGAATGTCTCACTGATCTATAAACGAAACTGCCGTAATCGAGTTTCAATCTTACCAAGGCTCTATACAGGCGCAACAAGGGTTTCTTATCAGCACCCCAGGACTGACCGTAAAACTGGTTGAGAAGTTCGAGTGCTTTTATACATCTCGCTTTTAGATCTTTGAAGTGGGAGATACAAGTTAATTTAAAATCAAATAAAAGTCCCAGAACCTTACGCTCTCCTAGACTGCTAAAACAACGTGGTTCATTAAAATACTGGGGGCTGGCTGTATTCCGCGTAATCTTTGAAAGTGGATGACCGTCGTCTTGGCTGCAGAAAAGCGAAAGCCCCTACGCGATGCCCACATCCATATATTGTTGACAGAGAGCTGTATCTGACGTTCAGCCCTGTGGAGACTTGATGAACTGCACTTTATTGCGTAGTCATCCATTAAAAGGTATAAACGGACAGGTAAGCGCACGTTGTCAACAATGCTATTTATTGCGATCGCGAACAACATACAGCTCAGAATACTACCCTGAGGCACCCCATTTTCTTGAATAAAATCGTCGGATAAGGTGTTATTAAACTTTACCCGGAAGTGTCTATTCAACATAAAACTAGATATTAAAACATGGAGGTTCCCTTGGAACCCCAAATTTAAACGTGTTTTCAATATGCCGTACCACCTGGTGGTGTAGTACGCTTTTTCCAGATCGAAGAAAACAACCAGAAGATTCTGCTTATAGAGAAAGGCGTCACGAACAGCCGTATTGAGACGGACAAGGTGATCCACCGTGGATTGGTTACGGCGAAAACCATATTGATATTAGATAGCAGATTACGGGATTCTAAATACCATATAAGTCGCTTATTAATTATTTTTTCCAATATTTTACATACACAACTAGTTAAGGATATAGCTATATAACTAGTTGGCTCTAATTTATCCTTGCCAATTTTATGAATAGTATAACTATTGTTTGTCTCCATAGTGATGGGAACTGATGAGATTCCCAAACACTATTGTAGAGGTTCAAAAGAAATGCCTGTCTGGCAGAAGGCAGCTGGCATTACATCTAATAGTGGATTTCGTCAGGACCTGAAGTTGTGCTTCCCGCCTGGGACAGGACATATGTCAGTTCATGGATAGTAAAAGGGGATTGATAATCCTCCACCCAACTTTGACTAAAATCAATAGTATGGTGCTCGATATTCCGCTTATGCGATGCAAATTTAGAGTACCGCGCAGTGCTAGAGATTGTGACGAACATCGAGCCCAATACATTGACGACCTCCACAAGGGAGGAGACAGGTAAACCGTTAGACATGAGGGCAGGTATATTATTAATAGAATTTTTGCTACTACGTAATTGACAAATATCATCCCAAGCAATAGTTGTGGGAGTGTAAATTGTAAGGATAGAAATAAACTCTATTCAAGGATCTCTTTTGCTTTCTTGAATGACACGGCGAGCTCGAGCACGTAGAATCCGTAATGACTCCAAATTCTCCAAAGTAGGATGTCGATGAAAGAGACGTGGGGTCCTTCGATGGTCAGAAATAGCCAGCTGACACTCTTTGTTCCATCAAGGTGGTGCGGATTTGGGGGTGAAAGCCCTTGCCACCGCGATGAACGTCGAATTAAAATGCCCAGCCTGTACAACGACGTCAGGAGAATGGTGTTCATCAAATACGGTGAGCTCACGGAATTTATTCCAGTCTGCACGTTTAAGAACCCATTGGGGTACCTGTACTGTACTGGAAACATCTTGGAGTGGTGAAAACAGAATGCGAAAATGAGCGCTGCCCCATAGGTTGGAGAGAATCTCCTAAAAGAAGTGAGCTACATAATGTTAGGTCGATGGCAGAAGTTACGCCATTAAAGGCGGAGAAGTATGTCTAGGTACCGGTGTTAAATAACACCAGGTTCTGCGCGTTAAAATACCCCAAGATGATATAGGGGGCGGGAAGTTGTATAAAGAGGGCCTCTTGACTCCTCTTTGGAACACATTCACCTGGTGGGAGGTAGCTTCCATAGCAAGGGAGATTCGGATATCAGACACGATACTAATATGTTTATGGTATATATTGCTTCGTGCGATTATAGCCACACCTCCGCTAGCCCAATCAAAGAAAGGCTTGTTGGTACTATATACATCGTTGTTTAATTTCCTCTACACGAGCAAAGAAACCCCTACAATTCCATTGTAGTAGTGACATTATTTATTAATATGAAATTTAATTATCCTTGCAATCCATGACACTATTTCGTATGAATAAAAATTGATTGAGGACCTCTTTAGGTCCTCTTGCCTTTACCAGTCTCTCCTGGACATCCCACTTCAGGAGAGGCTTTGAATTATTCCGGAGAGACTGAGTCGTCGGATCCTTGAGCGAAGGCTTTGTTAAGGCCATCGATGCTTTCTTTACAGTAATTTTCTCAGCGATCCCTCGCTGGTCCTTCCTCAAGACACCAGTGGGACTCGCCTTTGCATCCTCACCTATTCCACCACTCGTCCCAATCTCCAGAGGCCCAGAGACGAGAGGGAGTTGCTTAACAACGGCCGCACGTAGTTTAGGGCCCCGAGGAGGGCGCGGAGGGGTTCTTCCGAGGCGTGCTTGGGGGGGTTCCTTGAGGAGGGCTTTTATGTGGTTTAGGTGATGTCTTATCTATATTAACTGTGCTATGGCAGTTGGGACAGGTGATGTTCTGACTCAAAATCTGAGAAAGACAATTTATCTGTAATATTCGAATATGTAGTGAACGAAAGTTGATTTGTCTCCTTTTCCTGGGTTAAAAGGGGATCAATAAGATGATGAAATTGAGTCGACGGCCTAATCGTCAGTAAAGGGAAGCAAAAAAGCTTCGAGTACCTTCTTCACTGTTTGAATTTGCCAAGTTCCCATTGGTGAAAATTCAAACAAGGTGAATAAGGTTAGGAAGGTAATAATGACCAGTAAATAATGGTCCAACCGAGGTATTAAGTAGAGTTCGACCGAGCAAACCTGACACTCTCGTTATAAAATCCTGTAGGACTCGGGTAAACCTTGTGATGCTCGGAGGCAATAATTGTGGGAGGAATTTATTTATAAGATAGTGCCAATACTATTTTGTTAAGTATTCAAGTCGTACTCCAATTATAATTTACTTAATCAAGTAAAGTGTTAAATATACCATTCCTAATTCATGATATCAATGGTGTAAGTCAAAATTGAAGATACATTAAATATAAATGAATTCACAACGCAATAAAAGGCCAATCTTTTAGTAACTACCCTATACAATAATTTGACGACCGAATATAATTTCTAAAAAAAGTATCGTAACAAATCGGGCCATATGGAGTTTGAAATACCTGAGCCTGACTAGATACGTATTCCTTGTGTGCCTGGGCATATGAGATCTTTTCGAATTGAATCTTCAGGACTTTTTTTTTATCTGCCTTCCATTTCAGACTGAACCGAGATGATGCAGAGTGTGAACCCTTGCAGTTCACGCAGAACTTAGGAGACTCATATGGTGTAGCATAAGCCTCCTTTCCGTAATCCACACAGGTTGGATTTCCACGGTATTTCAGCTTAGTATGTCCAAATTCCTGGTACTGAAAATAGCACCGGGGTTTGGAAACATACGGCTGGACTCTGAGTACATGTAAGCCTGCTCGAAGCTCCTTTGGAAGGGTGAGAGTCACAAAAGTGAGGATATATGTATCCATCTTTTTATTTTGTCTGTTCTTTTTGGTGACAATGCGGTAAACTTCGGTGACATGCTGAGGGGAAGCTCCTCACAGATATCCTCAATGATTATCCAGTCGAGGTAATAGCAAGTGACCACTCCCTTGCAAACACTGAGAAACATGTATATGAGACGTATTACTCAACGGTATTTCAAAGACCACCATTATGTTTGAAGACTGTGTGTCAGTCGTGGTCTGAATCATAATGGTGCCATAACGAAGTTTCCTTATTATAACATCCGATTTTGTTGCTCCATTTATTACTCTTTAGAGGATAAATGTGCTGACACGTTTCAGGTCTTTACTGGCTTATACTTGAGACATTACCATGAAGCAAGGCTGGGGCCTAACCAATTCCTGGATTTTTCCTATTATAGGGCTGGACGGCCTTACCCGTTTCCGCCTCTTATCGTCATTACGGCCGTGTGAGGGGCCGGACAGTGAGGTTACAGCAGAGCTTGGCAGTACGGTGCCAGTGGACCGTAAGGTGTCAGCTGTGACAATAGTTTCGGCCATGCCGCATTTGGGGACAACCCGTACAGTACTCGGATAGTAGAGCCTGGCTGATCTAATTCTACCACATATGGCCCTGTTAACTGTTTCAACGAAAGGCCCATACGACGTTAGACATGACAACCTTCGAATGGGGTATCGCCGAGAGGGAAGTCATCACAGCAAGTGGGTGCAGGAAAGTGACAATTTTACGTCCGGGCCCTCATGAACGCAACCGATATTTTCTCAAAGTAGAGTACCCGGTTATTTTCATCCCTAAGGCCCTTCTACTAAGTTATTATAACCGGTGCACTTTAATAAAGGAGCTCAAAAGCAGTGGTATCCAATAATAACCTGAAAGGAGCCGTGTTAGCTACCAAGGTCATCAACGGAGGATCCTAAAAGCTACCGTGTAGGACTGAACTGCAGGGGAAGGGATTAAAGAGGTAAGGAAGGAAAAAGAGAGAAAGGAAGAATAAAAGGAGCTGTAAGGAAATATATAGGATAGATTAGTCCTGCACGAGGTACGTCCTGCACAAAAGCCTCCTCTTTAAGTCACCTTTTACGACAAGCAGGGGTTACTGAGATACTATTCTAATCTCCATCCCGCAGGGGGCACAGAGAAAATATCCTAACAGTGTTCGTACAATAAGTGCTAGAGACTTAAAAAAAGAAAAGAAAGCAAAGCACTGTTGAGAAGAGACAGATGGGGGTGAAATGTATTATGTCGAATTAACTCTGAGGATTTACTAGCAGTCTCTGCTGTGTACCATATTTCTTGTTAGGCCAGATTTTTCAGAGTGGGTAGCACCAAAGAAAGATCTGCCAAACCCCCTCCTGCTGCAGTTCCAAGTCAAGATGCATCAGATACAATGTATGTTATTTACCAACACATGGAAAATAGTGATGACTGCCAGTTTTCAGTGAGAAAGTTGTATGGCACGGTAATAGAAAAGCGTCAAATAAATGAAATCACTATCAAACGAAGGTTATTGAAGCACTACAGGGATAGTATATTAATCGCATATACTAATAAAAATGTTTCAGTGTTTTGCTTCCGTGCCTATGGAGGGAAAGTGTTAAGTGATAACTGGTATGGACTGAAATTGAAAAATGAGGAAGAGGAAGAAATTTGAATAATGAAGAAAGCAGGAAAAATTGTAAGGACACATATTGAAAATACACTCTATGTTAATGGTTCTTATCTAAGCAGTAGAAAAAATTTGACCGACGTCAACAATCTCGTACCGGGACTTCTACAAGTGTTATTTGAAGCCATGACATTGAAACAAAGTAAAAAACTACAGAAAAATCAGGAACAAGTCTAAAAGAAGTGTACAGTGATTGCACATTGCATGATATCATTGGTGAAACCAATATCATTTATCTCACCAATCAGGTTGAGCATAGGTGCATACATCCATCATAATTTTAGATTGAAAGGCCTTATCAACTCATTGGCAAACATGGGTCAAAGCTCCACCTACCATAACGTTAAAGTCCTCCAAATATCACTGATCATGGCTCCTGAACCTAATATTAGGATTTGGGCTTTTGCCCAATTTGAATTTGATAACTGCGACTTTAATGTCAACACCATTGACGGGTATGGCACCTTCCACAATATGGCAGGCATAATATGTTGCTCCTACGGAATCAATCCTCAATACTGATGGGCGAATTCCTAAACTCAAGCGACTGACAGATTCCACATTAATGGAGAAGAATGTTGTTCAAGTAATGCCATGTTCTATTTCTTCACATTATTCACCAATGAAAGACATATCATGTGGCCAAGAAGGTGAGCGCATCATTTTGGTGGAGAGAAGATCGCGCGCTATCTACAGGTGAAACGTATGTTATGGGTACTTTAATTAAAAAAAACCCACTGAGATCGATGATCTTAACTTATATTAGAATTAGATCGATGAAGGTGCTAACAGCTACAAACAGACTTTTCATCAATTTTCGGGAGACACCGTTAGAAGGTATGGCTGGCGTACTCGATATCAGCGATAAGGTGGCCTTTCAAGACGCTTTAATGAATGTAGAATATCCCAATCACTCAAATATTTCGTTCAATAGTACGAGTTAAATACGAATACCAATTCAGCAGTCTAATGTGTATTCTCTTGCGCATTGAAGTCTTCTCTTGATACGAGAGAGGTTCTTATCCAGAGATAACAACACGATTGGCAGCACAACAGGTTACATCTGTTCCATCTCATCAACTACGAAGTGAACGGTGTTGAGATCGTTTAAAATAGGGATGTAGTGCTTACTTTCAGTGAGGCTCTTCATTCGTTCTGGGGAACACTGTTGTGTTAACAACCCACTAAGGGAACCGACTCAGATCCCCGCACTCAGCTCAGCCGAGAAACTCACTGGCAACACCAAGGAAGAATTAATCATAGAGGGGAGAACTCAGACTAATTATCCTGTTAATGACATAACATCCCGTAATTATGATAAATATGAGTGGGTATTCTTAGAATAACTTTCTTATACTAATTATACCGACATATCAAATAATTATTTTCATTTTAAAGATTAATGCGATTCTTTGTTAAAACGAGTTATTAGTGACATACTAGGTATATAATTATTTATCATATATTATAATAATCTCAGTGATGCCACAAAAAAATGTTGTTAGTAAAGTTTCATAATAATAAATCTAATTGTGTACATGAACAATAACGTGATACTTACTGACCGAGCAGCAGTTACGCGGAGCACAGTCGGTGTTTGTGTGACATCTGATGTACCAAGGTCTCTTGATCTTCCTGGATACAGATCCTGTAGACTGAACCAACACCACAGCCAGGAGACATACTGTGATCGCCTTGGATCCTGCACACAAACCACACACCTCCAACAAACTATCATCTCCTCATATCTTGATGTTATATTTGCAGCCCTCCCCCCCCCCCTTTTTCCTGTACTAGGGTGAGGATGACTGGAAAATCAGGCGAAATTGCCTAATTTTAATAACATATCTTTATTTGTCATAAACAATGAAAAGGTACACATTATAGAATATCAACAAACATAGAGCGTGAAGCGTGTCTTCCTTCCTAACGAGAAGTAGTTCCATTTAGATTACGGAGACCATAACTCAACAATGCAACACTGCAACAATGCGCGACGAACATAATTAAACATATCAGACAAAAATCCTACTTGACTTATATCAAGGTCTATGATCCTAGGTTCGAAGAACGTCCAATCCAATAAGGTGATCTTTAAAGTTTATGATATTCAAAGGTCCCGCGTAACACACAGGCGTTAAAGCGCTCATAACCCCCCAACAAATATCGTAATGTTATACAATAATAACGACCAATAGCGGTTCAAGTCCCAATCTATCCTATTAGTGCCCTGTCTCCTAATATAATGTAATCTACCCAGACGACAGCTAATCCTAAGCATACTCATACATAAATACTAGATGGGAAGAAAGCCCAAGACGCAGAGTTTTACTCTGGGTATTCAATAGAATGTAAATATACCAATAAGGCCAATAGGCGTAATAAATAGGGCTGGAGCCCAAAAAGACGGCAGAAAGGTGACGACATTTAGATAACTGCGAGAAGTGCATGACGTAGTAAATTTACATATTCAAACTAAGATTAAGTGTGCAGAACAATAATTTAGAAAGTTTTCCCCTATTACGCCGAAATATAATTTAGATACAGACAATAATAATAATCCCCTGCCCTACGTACACCACTATATATACAAAGTTAAAGTTGACGGAGAGGGGAGGGACGCGAGGAGAGGGAAGGAAGGAGAAGCGAGAGAACGGGATGTTGAGATGGGCCTAGCAACGTGTCGAATAGCCTAGAACCTTGACGTGGCCGGAAGAAGCAACTATCTTCCTTTTTTTCTCGCCAGTTTCAGGTTTGACGCTAGGTGGCGCCTGTCGAACACTCCGTCATTCTATCGGGTGGTTGTTTGGAGTGAGTTGTTCGGTGCTAGTGCCGTGTGTTGCAGCTTGTCTTGGAGGTTCGGTGAGTGTCCCCCATTCGATTAAGCCAAAAATCGTAAGTTGTTACATCTGTCTTGTAACTTGTTACATATTTAAGGTTGTAATGAAAAAATAACAAAACGTGTTAAAATGTAAATTAAATGGTTTTCTCGTTTAGTATCAGTGTCTGCTGAATCTTGTTTATGTAACAATAGCTAACATCAAGATGTATAAAGATTGTGTTTTTGTTGGGCGCCACGTCTAGTATCTAGGAGAAAAATAATAATCAAAAAGAAAAAACATTTACCTCGACCAATTCAGACAGTGGCACGACGACTTTCAATACTCGAGACCACTGGGAACTACTTAAAATAAAACGAGTAATTTAGATCAAAATGGATTGTTGAAATAAAATGTAATTCAATACAATAAAAATAAATGTATAAAACAAAAATTGTTGGCACTTTTGTGGATTTATTGTTGTTTCCTTTTCACCACATTCCAATCCTACCTATGGAATTCCGGATAATTCTAATTCTAATTTAACAAAGTATAAAATAGTATTGTTGAAACCAAAAAGAAGAGAAAAAAATATATAATTCAAAAATTAATAATTAGACATAAAATAAAATGTTACTTAATTCTCTGCATTAGTCTGTCTTTCTGAAAGTTCGTAAATGAATTCTGATTTTGATAGGCGAGAAAAAAAATAATTTAAAGTTGAAGAGTTGGCTTGACTTCACCCATGAATTAGTCCATATTGAAACACCAACTTCAGAAATTTGTTTCACTTTAGTAATGCAAATTCTTCCACAATTTAAACGAAAATAAACAGTCTAGTTCTTACACACACACTTAGCTTTCCATTTTTGCTACTGGTACTTTAATTTACAACCTTTAACTCACTTTAAAGATAATTTGAAATTGGAGCTCCACAGATTTGGCTCCATGTTGGATCAACACTGAGGAATAAGACCCAGTCGCCTTCAGAAAGCCTTCCCAAATCAAATTTTAAAATGTTCTATTCTTTACTTCCAAGTCCAAAGAGAAAACTAATATATTAAAAACAAAATATAAAATGTTGTCTATAGACTAGGGATAAAAATCAAATACAATGCAAATTTAAGATAAAGATTGAACTGTATGACAATGAATATGAACAATGTTTTCATAAAAGAATTAAGTGTTTATTTTTATCTGTCAAAATTGTAAAGCGCACTAGTTTTGAGTTATTTACATATTGCCTTGGTTTTTCTTTTACAATCACGAGATCCACTACTCACTTGTTTGATATAACTGCGCATGCGTTGAAATCAAACATGGCTGACGTTCATTATAAATAAACTTATTAAAAGGATAAGTAATATGTTTAATAAAAGGTAATTGTTCTTCCTTAAATCAAAATTCCTTATTTAGATTATTTAAAATAATGTTATACGTTGTTCCTTCCGTCCTTTTATTTTATTTAATGGTTGTAAATGGTGTTATTAGTCAGGCCGGCGACACCACGGCTGAACTTTGAAGTCCTTAATTTCATACAAAAATAAATAGGAAATTATTCACAAAAATTAGAAAAATATAGGGAAATACAAGGTAGGGTGGCAAATTACGTCACAAGGTCGTTACACCTCCTTTACTAACCAATCACGCAGAAGGCACAAATAGAAACAGAATATTAAACAATTAAAGTGAGTTGTTTGAGCGATATAAGTTACAATAGTCTGAAAACCTACTACTGCTCACCCGGTTGCGGAAACAGTTACAAGACGGTCCTCCTTTGCTCCCTAATGTTAGAAACCACATTACACACTTAAACATAAATAAATAACCTATGGGTGATGTTTTTATGAACAGAATACATTAATATAGTTTTGGTTGACAGATTTAGTTGTTTTGTGTTGTATGTTTCTGTTTTCTGTAACCATTGTTTATTCAGGTAGTTTATTTTTTATGTTTATGTAGGCCTATATTGTTAGCTAGTGTTATCCTAGTGAAATAAATATTATTATTATTATATTACAACTGCTAGCTTTTTATTTAGCACCATATTTTACTACCTGTTCAGGTTGTACGCCCGTGTATTAGGGATGAGAAAGGTTCAAATTAGAGGTAGTGCACTTGAATTTGTGTGGAGGGGGAAACCATCCCAGTAAACCTGACCAGGATTCAAACCCTGTTACCCCCAGTCTAGTCAATTACAAAAGTGACGTGGGCACAATTATTGCTGTCAAAAGGTAGAATGTTTGAATTTTATTTGACAAACTACGGGCCTTATTCTGGCTTTGTTTGTAACAAAACATCCCAAATATTCCTCTTTCTGTATTATACTATAAACAAATGTCTTTCCGCGAATGTTTAATCTCTTATATTCCTAATAGCGACACATTTTGGACTATCTAGGATTGGAGCCGATACAATAAAATTCTGTTGGGCGGTTTTATTGTGTACCGGCTGCATACCTAAAGAATTTCTATAAATATTAGAGATTAAAAAATAATCGTAAGACTCTTAACCTATCATATATTTATTTTTAAATACGTTTATTTCTTGTACAGCGTCATTGATCTAGAGCCCTGGAAGCAAAAAAGGCTCTCCTGCCAATTAGGCATCCCTGCACTTCTAATATTACAAAAAGCAATGTTATCTTAAGGGGAGTGGTTGGTTGGAGTAGGTTAGAGAAAATAAAAATATCCTCATCATGGATGATTAAAATTTTGTTTTAGTCTAAACATTTATTGTTTGTAATTTACTTAATAAGATTCTTTAACTGATAAGATTATACAATAATATATTTTTCTAAAACTTATAATAATTGTAGTGTTTGAATTTGGGCATTTGATATAATAACTTGGCATGGATGAAAATATTAAGATTACAAATTGATAGTTATGATTATTTTCAAAATATTAAATATTTTATAATACAGTCACACATTTTATGGCATCGCATAAAACTATTTATAATTATTTACTTACTTTTCATTTCACTGTGTGAATAATTCAATTTATTTAAATATATGGTGGATTTGTATGAAACGGATACTTGACTTTTCCTTTAGAAGGTTGGATTTTATAATATCTTTAAATTAATTTGATCGTGATCAAAGTTTTTAAATATAATTTCGCTTAGTAAAGAGTGGCGTGGAAAAATTATGTTTGATTAGTTTGACCTTGTACAAAACTATCGGAGTTTCAAGAAGTTAATACTAACATATCATCCAGTTATTTAACATAACCTTTAAAACCTCATAACTGCCACATTCATTCCTTTCTTTCACAGGTTGAAATAATGACGCCCTGCCAGCCTTCGATGTTCTCATTTAAACCGTACACATCAAGAAAATACAATACTTCACTTATATACTATGATCTCCTATACACTGTAACACCTCCTATACTTCACTATAATACCTTGTTCCCCTGATACATTGTAACATCTCCTATACTTCACTATAATACCTTGTTCCCCTGATACACTGTAACACCTCCTATACTTCACTATAATACCTTGTTCCCCTGATACAACTGTACACACCTCCCGTATTCCCTTATATAATTATGTTCTACTAAACTGTACACAGCACAAATCACCTCTCTCCACAAATACCGGGTAAACTCTCTTGTTTCACCTTACTGTGATTGCTAAACCTTTATCTAGGTAATATAAATGTGACTCACTCGTGGGGCTATATCCTCTTGAACCATTGGAAACAATCGGTGAATGATCAGATTTCATCAGTGTTGGCTTGTAACTGTTTGTCTAGTTTATAGAATCTCACTCAACACGAGCTGTTGAGTACTGCAGTTATTTGAAACTGTTCTCCTCGAGCTTGTAGTACACATTTGCTCCTTGTTGACCCTCGGGCAGCTGCTGACCAGTAGTAATTACATTCGGACTACTCACGAGCGTCATGACAAAATGAGGAGTAACAGTAGTTTATTTAACAAAAAACGGCAGGTTTTCTTGACATAGTTCCGAGATTAATTGCTTACATCATTATACACTGTGAATTGTTTTATTTTAGGTGTGCTTTCTAATTATTTCTTCAAGAGAATAAATGCTTGTGTATTTAATTAATAGTAGGTACCGAACTGTTTTAAATAAACTTGAATGCTATATTTTCAGTTTAAGAACAAAAGGATTATCGAGATACTAAAAATATCAGCTCGGGTTTTGGTTTCAACCTAAACAACACTAGTAAATTTTTGAAAATAAAATGTCATACATTTAAAATAAAAAATAAAATTTCATTTTATTCATAACTCTCTAAATGTTGATAATGAAATGGCTAGTCCGTTATTATGACTAAGAGGATGACTGACCTTAAACCCTATAACACGCAATGATAATGTTAAAATAAATTTTAAAAATAAGTTTATTGAGCCAAACTTACAGATTAAATATAAAACCTGACTAGGAACCAGTTTCTATGCCATCAAGACGGATTCCATACAAATTAAGATCAAGAGTTAATGATAAATTGATGAGCTTAGAAAAAGGGAAATTGTAAAGTGATTAATCTCAAAGGGTGGGTTAACAATCTATTATTATTATTGTTGTTTACAGGCCCGTTGACACAATGAGGTCATTAGGGCCTTCAAAATGATAAAGATATAGTAAAATCCCCATAGGGGAAAGTTAAAATAAATAGTCCACCTGTTAGAATAAGCAGGTAAATCAAAATTAAAGACTATATAAAACACTAAAAATATGTATTAAAAATCTCACCCATTTGAGACAATCCACGCCAGTGCTCAAATGAGCTATTAAAATTATATGAGTGATACACCTGCTAAAAAACCACAGGTATATCATTCCATTAAAAAGACAAAACAAATATATTAAAACAATAGATAGGTTAAAAAGACAGGACAAACATGTTAAAATGATAATTTGTTAAAATAAACATGTTAAAGTAAATTACATATGTTAAAACGACAAAACAAACATATTAAAGTATCCTAAAATATTTAAAATGTCTCAATATGAGATAAAATATATATGAGTTACATTACTAAAGTGACTCAAATGGCACTAAAAATATTCACCTGGCGTATAAAATGGAGTGAACAAATAACTCCTCTTGCGCCGTCGCGTAATAAAATACGAAAGTCACCTTTAAAATCAAGAAACAGGAGAATAGGGGCATACTTGCGACACTCCACCAAAATGTGGTACACACTAAGGGGAGCATCGCAAAATTCACAAACTGGAGGTGGATCCCCTCTCCTCCCCCGACTTTGGCCAAAATCAATAGTAAGGCGCTCAATGTTACACTTATGCACCGCGAACTCGTTAGAGTAGATCGCAGTGCTAGAAATAGCTACGAACATCGAGCCTACTACATTGACAACCTCCACAGGGGAGGAGACAAGCGAACCGTTAGACATGAGGGCAGGTATGTTATTAATTGTATTTTTGCTACTACGCAATTTACGAATATTGTCCCAAAGCTTAGATGTGAAAGTATAAATAGTAAGGGTATAAATAAACTCTCTCTAAGGCTCTTTTCTATTTCTCAAATAACATAACACGGCGATTTTGAGCACGTAGAATCCGGAATGACTCCAGATTCTCCAAAGTAGGACGTCGATGAAAGAGACGTAGGGCCCTTCGACGGTCAGAAATGGACAGCTGACACTCCTCGTTCCGCCAGGGAACAGGATTGTGGCGCGTATTTGATTTGGTGAGGATTTAGGAATGGAAGCCACCCCCACCACGATGACCGTCGAAGTAAAATTCCCAGCCTTAACATTGAGGTCAAGAGAATGGAATTCATCAAATACGGCGAGCTCGCGGAATTTATCCCAGTCAACACGTTTGATAACCCATTGTGGTAGCCATGCTGTACTGGGAGGATCTTGAAGTGCTGAAAGGAGAATGGGGAAATGATCGGTACCACATAGGTCCGAGTGGACCTCCCAAAGGACGTGAGCAGCAATCCCGGGGCTACATAGAGTTAGGTCGATGGCAGAGGATACACCGGTAAAGGTGGAGAAGTGTGTCTGGGTCCCGGTGTTCATTAACAACATGTTTCTCGACATTGAATATCCTCTACCATCCTCCCACGGAGGTCTGTAAAATTTGACCTCCACACGAGGTTATGCGCGTTAAAATCCCCCAAGATGATATAGTGGATGGGAAGTTGTATAAGGACTCCTCTTCGAAACACGTTCACCTGGTAGGAGGTAGATGCAGCACACTGTCACTTCCATAGCAAGGAAGATTCTGACAGCGATCACTTGGAGATCAGACACGATATTAATATTCTTATGATATATATTGCTTCGTGCGAATATAGCCACACCTCCGATAGCCCGACCAAATAAAGGCTTTTCGGTACGATACACATCGTACCCACGAAGCATCAGGCGGTCATTTGGGTGGAAGTGCGTCTGCTGCAAACACAAGATGGGAGGATGAAGGGAAGAAATTAGGAGTTTAATTTACCATATGCAAGCATAGAAACTCCTACAATTCCATTGTAGTAGTGACATGATTTATTAATATGAAATTTAATTATTATCGCAATCCATGACCCTATCTATTAGGAATGAAAATTTATTGAGGCCTTGTTTAGGTCCTATTTCTTTTCCCAGTCTCTACTGCACCTCCCGCTTCAGGAGAGGCTTTGGTTTATCCTGGAGAGACTGGGTCGTCGGATCCTTGTGCGAAGGCTTTCTTAAGGCCTTTGATGCTCTTTTTACGGTTGTTTTTTCGGCGATCCCAGGCTGGTCCTTTTGCAAGACACCAGTGGGACTTGCCTTTGTGTCCTTACCTGTTCCACCACTCGTCCCAAACTCCAGAGGCTCAGAGATGAGAGTGAGCAGCTTAAAAATGGCCGCACGTAATTTAGGACCCCAAGGAGGGTTCGGAGATGTTCCCCGAAAATGTACCGGGGTGGTTCTTTGAGGTGGTCTCCAGGGGGTTCCCTGAGATAGACTCGGATGGGTTCCTCGAAGTGCGATTCTCGGTGGTATAGGCGGGTAAGACGACCTCTGTGGTGGTTTCTCCTTTTTTTTAAATGTAGGCGCTACAATAGTTGGCGCGGAGTCACTATAGATGTCTCGAGTAGATACTATTGGCACAGGTCACGTATACGTCTTAGCAAGATTGACTGTGCAATGGCAGTTGGTACAGTTAATGTTCTGATTGACAATATGGCTATATTAGGTTTGAAATACTGGAGCTTGACTAGATACGTATTCCTTGCGTGCATGGAATATGAGCTTTTCTTTTAGGATTGAATCTCCAGAACCTTTATTTCTACCTTCCATTTCAGACAGGCCTGAGACCAGGCAGAGTGTGGACCCTTGCAGTTTACGCAGAGCCTCGGAGACTCACATGGTGTTTCGTGAGTCTATTGCCCACAATCCGCACAGATCGGCTTACCACGGCATCGCAGCTTCGTATGTCCAAATTCCTGACACTTAAAATAGCGCCGAGGGCTAGGGACATATGGTCGGATCCTGATCACCTAGAAACTTGCTCTCCTTCGGAAGTGTAGGAGTCGCAATTGTGAGGATATACGCATCCGTCTTCTTTTCATGTCCATTATATTTTGTGACAATACGGTACACTTCGGTGACATGCTGGGGGGAAATCGCCTAATAAATTTCCTCAATGCTCACGCAGTAGAGGTCAAAACAAGTGGCCACTCCCTTGCAAACATTGAGGAACCCGCGAGGTTCCACCTTCACTGGTATATAAGCCTTAATACTTGACGGTATTTCGATAATAGACATAATGTTGGTGGACTGGACGTTAATCACAGTCTGAAACAATATAGTGCTATCACGCAATTTCTTTATCGAAACGTCCGATTTTGCTGCACAATTTATCGCTCTTTCAAGGATAAATGGGTTGATGCGCTTAAGGTTCTCATTGTCATAAAATAGAGACATCACCAGGAAGTGGGGCTGGGGCCTCATCACTTCCTGGCTTTCTACGATCACAAGGTTGGACGGCCTTTCCCGTTTCCGCCGCTTATCCATATTACGGCCCTGTGAGGGGCTGGTCAGTAAGTTGCCAGCGAGTGTTGGCGATACGCTGCTAGCGGACAGTAAGGTGTCAGCTGGGACAATGTAGGCCATGTCATTTTATGGGGACAGCCTGAACAATACCCGTAACGTAGACCCAAGTTGGTTCCACCACATGAGGCCCTGCTAACTCTCCAGGCGGGGAGCCCCATATGACGCTAGGCATGACAACCTTCGCATGGGGTATTGTCAGGAGAAAGGTCGTCAAAGCCAGTGGGCTTAGTAAAGTGCCAATTTTACGTCCGGGCCCTCATGAACGTAGCCTGTATTTTCTCAAAGTAAGGTACCCGGTTATTGTCATCCCTAAGGCCCTTATACTAAGATATTACAACAGTTGCACTTTCATTCAGGAGCTCGACTGCAGTGGTATCCAATAATCATCCGAGGAGAGCCATGTTAGCTGTCAAGGTCATTAACGTAGATACCTTGTTATCCGTCTTTACTGGGGCTTCGCGTGGAGTGGTTTGGTGTGGTCTAGTCAAAGTGTAGTTTCCGGGCGACTAGGCGTCGATCCCGTGGGTCGAGTGGATGGGGGTAAGGAAGGGAGATGGGGAGAAAACATAGGCGGGTTCGGGGGTGGTAAAGGGGTGTAAGTGATAGCCCTCAGGACTAAAAGGGGAAAGTGGAGTAGGTGGGGGTCGGATGGTCGGTGTGGGGGAAAATCGAGGGGAGGAATGGTCGACGCTCGGAGTTCCTGAAGCGGAGTGTTTGCGTTCGTAGGTCTGGTGGCTGCAATAATAGACGGGTCCGTCTGTGGAGTACTGTTTGGTGGTCGTTACATCCTTTAGTGTCTTAAGTCGTTGGGCCTTGCCGGCGCGGCGGGTGTATCCCATCCCGTGGGGGTCACCGTCTGAAAGGACGCACCGGT
>CABEEJ010005241.1:31472-52522 GCA_901482245.1 Timema douglasi
ATGAAAAATGCTCTTTTCAAAAATAGTGACGATTTATTATGCTCTTGTGAAACGGCGGTTTCTCAGGGTGGGTCACCACTGAACTCGAATCAAGATTTCACCGGCTTATATACCCTCCGTTGCTGCCTGGCCTTGTCCAATCAGAGAAGAGGGAGCTTCCCATTGGTTCGGGAAAACGAGAGTGATATTGGCCGCCAAGCGAGCCAATAGGAAGAAGGGAGTTGATTACAGAGGTAAGAGCGTCACGGATGGCTCAGAAAACATGGACCGCGAATGGTCCAGGCAGTAGGGAGGGGTTAGAGCGTCCGGTGCGAGTGCGGAGGAAAGATACAAGGCTGCCTGAGCAAGAGGTACAACAACCTCAAAGTTTCCGTGTAGGACTAAACGGCAGAGGAAGTGAAGAAAGAGATAAGGAAAAAAAGAGAAGGGAGAAGAAGGAAAGAGAAAGTGACAGGAAAGGAAGAAGAAAATGAGGGGAAATTAAAGATATAGGATAGGTTTGTCCTGCACGAGGTACATCCTGCACAGAAGCCTTCCCTTTTAGTCGCCTTTTACGACAAGCAGGGGTTACTGCGGGACTATTCTAAACCCTGTCCTGCAGGGGGAAATAGCTAAGCTAAAGATTTTTTTATTACTCATTATATTCTAAAAGTCATAGTAGCAGACAATGTAAAAATAAATTAATATTTTTGACTGAAATTGGAATTTCAAAATTGGAAAAGCCTCTCAATTTTAAACCACTTTAAAAGTTTATTATATTATAATTTAACTCGATGTTTATTTATATTTGGGTTCACAATCAAGCTTTGACAATCTACAAAAAAGAACCATTTAATATCTCGGGGTTAAAAAATATATTTTATAACAATAATATTACAGACAATTTGAGCAAGGACTTTCTCTCTCAGGACCTCTGGGTCATGTTGGACAAAAATGTACCCTTTTTCATTAATCTGACTTATTAGACTAAAACTTACTTACTAAACAATTTGAACTCCTTAAATCTATATAAAGTACAATCAATTTCCTCAATGAGGTTAGTCAGTGGTTAGTAAGAATAATAAGTATTTAATAAAGTTATTGCATTTATCGAAGTTATTATACTGGTCCAAAACCGTAAAGTTACGTTCTTGAGTAAAATTTTCTTACAAACAGATTGTTATATAGTCTGGTGGTAGCTTCTGATTTGGAGACAGTTACTATATCTGAACAACTCACTTGTATTAGCCGTGGTCTGCTGCTATTTGACGTCCCATCAATCCTTTGGTTGATAAAGCTAGAGTTGCCAGGGTATTCCTGCTAAACTTACTTTTAAAAAAATACTTTATTTTTCCTTTTTATTTCACTAACCCCGTCTTGTAGGTTTTTATCCTTTCTATATTTTTTCCAACAATGCCCCGAAAAATAACAACTCTAAACAAAACAAAACCTCGCTTATTCTTTTCTCCAAGCATAGTGCGGTCATTATGGGTGCTTCCTTCGACAAAATGCAATTATCTATAATTAATTAAAAGTAGTATGAAACAAAATAAATATTCACCTAATAATAAATTATAGCTAAATAAAATATAAATTTATAGAATTAAAATTCTTATAACAGCATATAATCCGGAAGTTATGAAATCAAATGTTTCGGAAAATAATGAGATATTCCTGTGCTCGAATTGGGCCAGAACGCCATTCCAGTTGATACGATAAAATATTACTAGCGTTACAGTTCATACAGCACAAGTATAAAACGTCCCACCTGCACACTAACGCTACTTCTTCATTCTTCCTATCGTTTTCCAAAAGGATCTCTAGTCTGAACCAGCCCTGATCCTACTACTTGTATGTATACTGTATTGGATTTTTAACGGATCTAGATGCTGCTTCGCTTCTGTATAGTGTATTGTATTTTGTATTACATTAGGTTTTCCAAGAATTTGCTTCACAACATAGACGATGATTCCTATAACATGATCATGACTTTAACAACTGTAAAATATTTGTGTTTATATTTCACTATTCTGACCGGTTGAGACTATTTTTGGAACAGGAATTTGCTGTTTTTGTTAGTAGTTATAAGATTGCTACCTTCAGTTTCACATTACCTTCCAAATTGTAAATACCGTACGTACCTATTTGAAGCTTTAAGCTTTGTGCCACAAGTGAACCAGAAAAAAAAGATACACATTTCATTAGTAAATATTTCTTTTTAAATTATGTTTTGAGTAAAATTTTATTTATCTACACAAGTTAGCTACAATATTTCCTTGACGCGTAAGTTTTATAACTAAGTATATTTTATTAAAAATACTTATTGCATTGCATCACAAGTCCTTATGTGGTTTCTGATAAGAAATTTCAATTTCAAACAAAGTGGTTCACACGATTACCATGGCTATACATGCAATAGAGTTTTGCGTGGTTCTTGCTGCAAAACCGCGAATTTGAACTTAATTCCAAACAAGTTCATAGAAGTGGCATTATATTCGGATTTGGTAAATGAAAAGAGAAGTGGGAACTGTAATAAAGCTGTAGAAAAGTTCACCAGTCAAAAGAATTGCGGTGCTAATTTTGTTGATTTTTTCCTTAATTTCAGGGATATTATGTAGGATATTTTTTGGGACTTGGTACGTGCGGTAAGCTTTTGTTTTTGGTCAATATTTCATTTTGTGATCATTTTCTTTTGTATTGTCTTTCCCTCGTTTTGCGTAACGGTCTTGGGCGTTGGAAGTTAAGGTTCCAGAGTGTTGTGCATTGTGTAACGTAAATGTTTAAAATAGAAAGAACCAGTTTCGGGATTCTGTACCTTGGAGGGAAGGGTGTTTGGTAAGTAGTTTCCTTTTTAATAATTACTCTATTTTGATTGAAGGATGGTTCTTAATTAGGACTCTCAGGTAAATGGATGGAAGCGAAATTTGACTTGCATTTCTGTAGGTTGGATTTATTTGGCGAACGGGGTGGACAGTTTTCTTAAGGTAACGCGATGTAACTTTTTTAAATTTGTCATGAGAGATGTCCCTGTGGATAAATTTAATTCAGGTTCAACCAACAGCATGCTCAAGAGTACCGCATTTTGGAGGATATCTTTCTCTTCAAGTCAAATAAATTTACTAAACTCCCGATGAAAGTTTTGAACCAAAAAGGTATTTTCCCTGAAGAGCTAAAAACTGAGCTGGTGATGTGTAGCAAAATATTTCAGTTTTATAGCATCCCCAGTGTAAAGTGGTCAACGTTTTACACTCTTAGCCCTCGACCATTTAATTTAGACTTTTGATTGCAATCACTTACTTTGTTAACTTAATTATATTCTTGAAACACATAAATTAATTATTGATGTAATAGGCCCCTTTTAAGTTTATTATAAATGACGTTAAAATGATCAAGATACTGAAAATACCCCACTTATATTATATTGTTATTATTGAAGGCGCGTTATGAAAAAACGATGAGAGTGAAATTTAAGATGCGCGCGCATCACTCTAACACAAAAGTAACAGGTTGAAACTAAAGTTTTGTTCGTTTCGACTTGTTAGAACAGTTCTATCAGTACTTTATTACTCTTTATCGTTCGTTTCGCCGGTGTAGACTCACTCCCTGGCTGTTCGTTTCGCTGAAGTAACTGTACCCGTGGCAGATAGAACTGCTTTTCCTGCTCCACCTCTCGGATAGGAGTGAGTGGAGTAGGTTAGGAATTGAAAAAGAATAAGAAGTAAAAAAACTCTACGCGCGCCATTTTTAAATCTATCAAGACTTAAATCAATTTAATAAATTTATCTATTTTTTAATTCTTGGATCTACTAAATAAAAACATGCTTGCACACATAGTAAGAGACTCAAAAATAAAAGAAGTAATAAATAAACAACACAATTCGGTGACTTTTATTACAGAAGGTACCTATAACGCTCTTCTTTATTTACTTTACACCTTTACTTCCATTAGTTAGGTACTTATTTTAATTAATACACTCACTTCAAAATGGTTACCGTATAATACTTACAAAATTCATTATAACTATACTTTTTGTATTAGGCCTACTTAGATACTGACTCTTTCAAAAATTATCTTGTGAAAATCTGTTTTACTACTAACATAACCTCCTTCAAATCAGTCCACAAAAAAATTAAAACAAAGTTCGCTTCCATCTTTAAAAATTGAACTGAACTGAATGGAGTGAAAACGTGTTCGTTTCACCTCGGAGAGAACAGGCTGTTCCTTCAGTACCCTACATACTCTAACATGGGAGTGGAACTGTTACAAAAAGTCGAAACGAACAAAACTTAAACCACTCATTAAGTCTCGAAAAAAAAAGCTACCAACAAAATAGAAATAGAACCTCTGTTAGTCGTGCATGTTGGTACGCTCGTCGCCTCTGGTCACTGTTTTCATATATATAATATTTATCCACATGTTTCTAGTTTCTACATTCACAACACGTGTTTTAGTTTCATACAAGTGCGAATTATATATGTGCTAATAAATTATCTTCAGTAGTGATTTAAATTGAATATTTTGATTACTATTATTTAATGATGCCAAAGAAGTATAACAAGCATAATTTAATTTGTATTAAATATTATTAAATGGGTCAGTTAAAATTTTTAATCATAAGAAAGTTAATTGTAAGTTACCAAAACCATAATCAAGGTTGTAAACATATATTCTAAACTTCAACTTCTTAACTTTGAATGAATTAAAATGGCGACGACAGTGAACTTAAGTATTGTGGCGGGTGCAATTTGTTCATAAATGAAGGTGAAAATTCTATAGAATGTGATGGAACCTGTAAATCTTGGTTTCATTTTCGTGTTTGTGAATATCTAATTCAAATTTGTAACATCAAAAAGAAAAAGTGATTTTGTATGGACTGTGAATCTGAAACGCACGGCGGTTTGGACAAACTGTCTATGGAGAAACAAGTTAACCTCCGTGCGATCACAAAACCTGACAAAAATACTACAGGAAAGAAAAATATTAATTTGGATACGCAGGAAAGTGGTGAAAAATCAATCGTAGATAAGAAAATTGAAGCAATTTCAAGAAAAATGCATACACTGGGTTTGATAGGTGATAAAATAGACGAGAAAGATTAGGAGACAAAAGAAATTAAAGAAGAAGTTAGTGTTATTAGTAAACACATCCCCCCTGCGGGTCGGGGTTAGATACATGTGTATTAATTCACATTTCAAACATTACTAATTACACAGTTTGCACAAACAACATTGAATTTAGAAACTAGGCCATATAATTATGGGTATGCGGCGCATTACTGTGGATAACTTTTAGGGGTGGAAGAAATTTATAAATATTAAGTTTGAAGTTGAAGACAGAATCTCCTTCACTTTGAATTTGACACCCATAGTAACTTTCAAGTCTCCAACATATTTTGAAGTAAGACGAAATCTTCGATGTGAAGGGATTTGAACTGTTTCAATAAATGTTACATACCGTATTACAACATAGAACGGCTGCGTGGCAGTATTTAAACACCGACTGGGTACACTAGTCCGCCTGTTTACATCCAGGACAACACTAACACAAGTTTATCCCTTGCAAGACAAGCCTATTATAACATTATTTTAACTTCCCTTTGAAAACGAATTAAAAAACCTTGATAATGTCGGTGGTATGATTAGAATAAGGGGTGATGAGTTTACTTTAAATTCACCGGTCAACAATCACACAAGAGTTTCAATGAATGACTGTCCATTATTTAGGAATATCAGCTCTTTCTTTCCCAATTATTAATATAAATATATCTATGAAAGTTGTATTTAATGTGGTTTACAGTTATTTGCATTAGCGCATTATCAGGGCATGCTAGTGTTGCACCGAATACCCATAATTATATGGACTGGTTTCTAAGTTAAATATCTCTGCAAATTGTGTAAATAGTAATTTTTAAATAATTGTGAATAAATATAGTTGTATAATATCTATATATTATTAATTTGAAACTAATATTTGTTCGTACTCCAAGAATATTGTGTTTTAAGTAATTATTCCCTCAAAAGGCTTCACCTACCCAGCTTATGAAGCCCAGGACCTGCTGCTTGAATACAGCAGGCAAAGCTAGACAAGTTCTAACGACCTTAACCAATGTCTATGGGGTTGCAACACTCCCCCTTTCCCCTCGCCAACAAACATTGGCCAATGATCCAGGGTGTTTACAACCGAGGGCCTGCTGAATACTTATCGCAAGCAAAACACTGTCCCAACTATTGAACAAATATTCAAGAATCAAGATCACAATGATTATTTACAAAGCTAGTATAGCACAATTAAAATAAAATAAAATAAATGCAGATAATATTTGTACATTTGTAAAATATTATTATAAATAATAATCTTTAAATTATGCACTAATTATGTTTATGCATTCTAAGCACAAGAATCATCATGTAGGGGAGACCGAGGATGGTTGTCACATGGGTTGGTTGTCACAAAGTCTATTGCTCGGCTGCTAGACGGCACACGTGTTCCGTCTATATAGTGTAGTTAGCTGTCATATTTCTTGGTTAGTTGCTGTTGGTTGCAAGAGAGTGTTGTCAGTTGTTCGTCCGCTACAGATAATTTTTCACAAATTCAGTCGGCGAGTAAACTTTTCTGACCGTACTTTTTATTTTATGTATATTTGTCAGAGTTTACTTCTCTTGCGACATTTAACACGGTTTGAACGTACATATTTATGCAAAGATTGCGGTGTTGATTTTTAAGTCAAGATGTTGTGTTTAGTCTCCACGAATTATTTTACACAAAATGGCGGGATGGGGCAAGTTGTCTCAAGTAGGCGTGGGCTGATTGTCTCATGTGACAACCAACCCCATCTAAGTTTCGTGTTTTATCCTTACAGATTTTGGCACGTGGAAAATGCTTCGGGCTTTCAAGAAAAAAACTAAGCGTGGTGAAACCCTTCCTGGTGTTATATTAAGAGCAGTGAGATGTGTTTTTCGTGACCACAAATCTATCAGACAAGCTGCAAACGAATTTCACATTAACTATCGAACCCTTGCTCGATACTGCAAAAAGATATCCCCAAGTGAATTAAATGACGACCAATGGACTGTCCCATCAATTCCTGTTGGTTATCAAAAAAATCGTCAGGTGTTCAGTGAATTGTAGGAAAAGGAGTTTGTAGCCTATGTAATTCAAGTTTCAGACATTTACTTCGGGCTATCTTCTAAAGAAGTAAGAAATCTTGCTTATGAAGTTGCTGTAGCTAATGAAATTAAAATGCCGGAATCATGGACTGAAAAAAAAATTGCTGGGGTCGATTGGTTTTCTAATTTTTTGAAGCGAAACCCAACATTATCCATTAGAAAACCTGAGGCAACCAGTTTGGTTAGAGCTTCTAGTTTTAATAAAACGAATGTGGATTCATTTTTCAACAACTTGACAGAAGTAATGACGCGACATAAGTTCCAGAACCATGAAATATGGAATATGGATGAGACTGGCGTGAATACAGTCCAAACTCCTGACAAAGTGGTAGCTCGGCGAGGATATAGGCAAATTGGCAGTATCGTGTCAGCTGAGAGAGGTTCTCTTGTGACGATGGTGTGTGCTGTATCCGCAATTGGTAATCATATCCCACCTTTTTTTTTTATATTTCCACGGGTTAACTATAGATACCATTTTGTTATAAATGGCCCAGTTGGTTCGCAGGGTGCAGCAAATCCCTTAGGATGGATGCAAGAAATCCATTTTTTGGAATTTCTTAAACATTTCCATAACCAAACAAAAAGCACATGTGCGAAACCAGTGTTGTTAGTGTTAGCCAATCATGGGTCCCACCTTAGTGTTGCTGATCTAAATCATGCCAAAGAAAATGGGATTGTGATGCTTTCTTTACCACCTCATTGTAGTCATAAATTGCAGCCGTTAGACCACTCTGTTTTTGGACCATTGAAGAAATTTATGAATTCAGCTTGTGACAGTTGGATGCTTTATAATTCGAGAAAGACTATGGCAATTTATGATATTCCCACAGTGGAATCCCGGGCCTACCCACTTGCAATGACGCCAAATAACATTTGTGCTGGTTTCAAAATCACAGGCATATTTCCATTCAATCGGGAAATTTTTACCGAATCTGATTTCGCACCAAGGTTTGTCACCGATAGGTCTCAGCGTGAAGACTAAAATATTTATGGCAGTTTCTCGGGTCCAGCTGCATCAGACTGCCACACCAGTGAAGTTATTTTTCCAGAGAGACAGGCCAACCCTCCAGAAAGTCCTCAACAAGATCTCCAAGCTCCCTCTAGCAGTGGCAGGCCTTTGACTCCAGCTCTACACATTACTCCCGACACAATTCGTCCATTTCCTAAGGCAGGTGCACAGAAAACTACCCATAACAATGCCCGTAAAAGACATACGTCAATCTTAACAGATACACCCGTGAAAAAAATCTTAGAAGACCAACAAAAAACCAGGGAAGAGAAAAAAATAAGAAAGCAACGTTATCCAAAAGGCAATTATTTAATAACAAATAAGACAATAAGTTTAAAAGAAAAATAATAAAGGACAGTAAAAAGGATAGCTGTGACAGGGAAGACGAAGAAGGGTGCTTCTGTCTTGTTTGCGTGGAACCCTTATCTAACAGCAAGCCGAAAGAAACGTGGGTCCATTGTATTGAATGCAAGGGATGGTCTCATGAGAAGTGCACCGCGGTAAATCGTGTTCACACTTGCCATAAATGTTTTTCTGACATGTCAGATGTAAGTGATAATTAGTTGCGAATCTAGAAACAATATTTGTGTGTAGGCCCTAAACCTAACAATTTTAAGTAACAGTTGTTAAAAATAACATTTATTTTATTTCTTTATGCTGATGCAAGATTCATTTAAATTTATTCTTATGAGGGTGCAGCAATTTAAGTTCACAGTAGATTATATATTTGCTGGTATTATATTAGACAATTACGTATATAACATTATATTATCTAAGTATAAGCCTACGTGAGTTATGTAGTTTTGGTGGAGAATTTTCTTTTATCATGTATTGTAGGGATTTAATTTTTAATATGATCTAGAATTTTGACATTTTAGGGCATAATAACAGTTTTTGTAATAAAATGTGTTTTTCTCCCGTGATACTGAATCAATTTAACATATAATTTAATAAATCCTTTCCTTATTTTAGGGTTATGAAAGCGATTATAGTAGTCAGTGCGGTATTATAAAAGGTCGTAGTTGCAGCGAGTGTTTGTAAAATGCAATTTTATGCTGGGACAACCAACCCCAGAGTGGAATAAGTTGTCACACTCTGCAAAAAAAATTTGGACTCAAATTTCATGAATTTATAATTATTCTAGAACAACAATATTTTTTTCCTAAGCTGCCCAAAACTTCCAATTTTCTAATACAGTTAAGAAAACTGAGTTATAACTTTCCATAAAAAATAAAAAAAATTGAGATAGAAAAAGTGTGACAACCATCCCCGGTCTCCCCCTATTTGGAAAGCATATTTACTACCCTTTCAGAGTATACACTGGTGAAGTAGCCGGTGTTTGGGGGAGGGGGGGGGGGCTAAATTAACTATAGTAGCTAGGTAGTGCTTTTGTATGAAGTATTTTTGGAGTTTCAACCCTGTTCTTTTAGTTGTTACTTAGAAGTTTGTAAAGGAATCACAAAAGTTAGGAATCTAATTTCAAAATTTCAAAATGAATTATCAGAAAAAGATAAAATAAAATTTATTTTCAGATGTAAATGTCTTACCAATAAGTCAATGTTGTAGCGATAGAATAATAATCTCCCCTTTGTTACTGTTATCACAGATTACGGATCTGAACAGTTCTGAAGCATAGTTGGTATGTAATAAATAGTTTTAGGCTCCTAATTATTATTGCAACGTGAGTTGTACAATCCTACCTATTCCTCCCACCAAGTTCTGATGGATGCTTGAGCCATGTTCTACTATTTTATTTTACGTATTGCTACCCGTGAGTCCGACCTCATAGCTCAGTCGGTAGTTTGCCTGCCCATTGAGCTAAGGGTTCCGGGAATGGTTTCTGGCATGGTCGAGAAAAATATCATTGGTAAAATTTATATTTCTCCTCTCACGGTTATGAATATACGGCCGGGGGGCTGGGTGTTGTATTTGTTCTATATTTAAGTTAGTTTATAAGTCGTGTTCTGATATAACTCGGCCCAGAAAGTGAATACCTCAAATAAACCAAAATGCTACCTGTGTGCACTTTTAATTACACTCAACCAATTAAATAGGATATGTCGCTCTTATTCAGTCTGGAGTGGGCTCTTAACACTCTTGGGGAAAGTAATCTTCACATTCTGGTGTGTTTTGTGCAGTTTTGGTGTACATTTATGAAGTTATAATTTGTAGTAATCTGTAAAGTTGGATATTCAAATAAAGACGAGGGTATTTGGGAGGCACGAAAATTCCCAAGATAGCATTAGAGTACTAAAAAATTATAAATGTTTGAGAACTAATATTTTAAACTAGAGGTATTCATGTTTAAATATTTCCACGTGAAGCAACTATTGACCATCTTGGCCGAAGTTGTTTAAGAGTCTTTGTTTCTCAAATCCTCCTTACAGTTTTTAGAACAGCATAGCTATTGATTTTCTCAGAATACGCCACTGATATTTGGATATATTATTGGCTTTTAGCTCACAGGAAGGATTGTCTCAGTGCTAGGGAACTCTACTAACATGCTCAGCTCCCAAGCGTTGTTTACTGACGCGCTAGTTTCGTGTTGAGCTAGACCTCCGAGGACGGAGAGGTTAAGGTCTGAATCTCGGTTGGATACATTGGGGGTTAATTTTCTTAAATGGTTTTTCATTTTCACATTCCTTCCACATATATTTGAATTACATGGACAGAGTGTTAATGTTATAAACAATGCATACAAACCAAAATAAGTTAATGGAACAAAAAATTGGAAAAGGGTTATATGTTATGCTCCATATTAATAAGTAGGCCACCATCTTGATTTTCAATAATTTTGATTGAAAATAGTTCGAGGCAAATATATGAGGTTGTGAAGTAAGTGTCTTTATATACATTCTATCAAATAAGATGAATCCATTAAAAAGTTCAGAGTTTGTACAAAATCAACAATGCAAGATTTTAAGATAAAACGAGTAATAACTCTCCATTTCTCAGAAAAAATAGTCATAATTATATTTTTGAAAAGGTATGAAGTTATAAGTTATAGGAGCAAATAGTGAAGTTTTGGATTCATTTTTTTTTCTTCTGAATTTGGTGGGAAAATAAATGCACGGTGCCCAGGACAGACTTTCTCGTTCTTTTACCTAAAAATGTAAACATTTACTAAAAGTTCGTTGGATCATAGAAACGAAATAATATTTTTTTCAAAACATAATTGTTAAAAACCATCACATCCTAACAAATAGACAATCTCTTCATTCCCCAGACCTTTGTTTAAAACTATATGTTTTCCTATCCCTTTGGAAATTATTGGTTTACAAAATATGTTACTTATAAAATTGATTTATTTTAATAGCTTATAATTATTCAATGATAAAAAATTCTTAACTTTAATAGTTGCGTAGATGTTATCAACATTGTTGATATACGTCTATGTTAACAACCCTCCAAGTCAATTTATCTGAAAGATTTTCACATCATTTTGTTTGTAATGTTAAAAAGTATCTGTATACAAATTTTATTCAAAATCTTTATATCTGATTTCCGAAATATCTCTTTTAAACCACCCTTAAACCACCCTTAATAGATGATTCCAAACACTGCTATTTATAACCTCTAAACTACCTACCAGGTTTTAACACTCGGCAAAATGGTCTCGGCTTTAGGCCAAGTTACAGACAGAATCGAAAAATTAACTTTTTTGTTTCGAAATCATAAAAAACGAAAAGATTCATCGTAATCTCAAGTTAAAAAGGTAACATTAAGATGTTATCACTGTATGGATATGAGAATAATTTAAAAACTATAGAGATCTCGCAGTTTCTGAAATATTCGTGACTCCGAAGAGAGAAAATAATGACCGCGCCACCCTCTGTAAGCTGGAGGTGAAACGTGATCAACTCCAATTAATAAAACTGGTCAATCCTAGTAGCAAATACACATATTACTCTACGATAATTAGAACTTTAGTTATTCTGGATAACTGCATAGCTGTTGTTCCCCAATAATATATTATGTTCTAAATGACATATCAACCAATACGTACATTATAAGAATTGACGGACCTTGAAGAACCCATCCCATGGTCTATATCATATCATCTTCTTTCTGGCTTAGATCATCCAGAGCTTTGAATAAAAGAATGATTCGATATTGTGTTAAAAGGATTTATACAATTTTTAAATTATTTAAGAAGAAGGAAGCTTATATTGTAAAAGTTTTTGAATCTGTTCTACTGGATGGTGAAGGGACACACAACATGAAGTTTTAAATAGCGACGAATAATATGAAAATATTATGGTATTCACAACATAGTTTCATTTAAATTATTTACTATACGTATTAAAAATAAATATTTTAACTAGATATAATTAAACACAACAATAATATGCAGCTAGTTAACAACTATTATAATATGTTGAAATACATCATGTTTCCTGGCAACAAATACTAATCATTGCTTGATTTTAAAATACTAAAGAGTTTGCTTGATGAAGCTAAGGTTTGTAAGGAATATAAACGGCAATATTACACCCGATAGTCTAATATAATATTATCTGCGACATTACGGGAGCCTCACATATGAGGATAAATGGACCCTAAGGAATATTATCACCCAAGATACTCTCCCGTCTAATCAAGGTATTCCATAATAAAAACATGTATTTTCTGTAGGAATCTCACACATGGGCATCTATTCATTATATTGATACTTTATAAAGAAGGTGAGTAAGGTTAACTGAAACAGAACTTTCCTGGAAGTTGCAATTGCTAATAGCTGGTCTCATTAGAACTACAAGGATTAAAACTGTTAGAGTAGAGTGTTTGTTTCATATGAATAGTGATAGATTTGTCTACTCTACCGGCCATTATTAGTAATAACTTAATAACAATCCAAATAATTGATACCACTTTATTTTTACTTACCTGGTAGAGCTTTATCTTGCCAAATCAAAGTAATCTGGTTTTTATCCCCTTCAGTTTATGTGGTATTTATTAGAACAAGATGGATTCTAAGATAAGCCATGATATGATATGCATAGAGAAAATGGGCGAGAAAGGCAGTCCACTGGAAGAGATAGCAGTTCAAGTGGTTCAAATTAAGATAACATAAAAAATAGGAATTTACAAGAAGATCAAGATATTATAATGAGATTCGAGGACATTTTGGAATGAGGTCCAATATAAATTTAAAGTCAATGAAACCTCACATTTTTGATTCCCCCAGAGGAGACACCCGTCTTAAATTGGAGATCTCGTGTCGCTTCTGAATAAAAAGGCATCCAATCTGGTTTCAGCTTGAGTGGCCAACCATGCAGTGTCCAGGCTACAATTTTACTAAGACATGATACCCGCCTCGGTGGCGTAGTTGGCTAACGCGCTAGTCGTGTTGAGCTCGACTGCTGAGGACGGGGAGATTGAGGTTCGAATCTCGGTCGGGTGAACTGGGATTGGTTTTTACTAAATGGTTTTCCACTCTCCCTCCACGCAAATGCGGGTTCACTTCCTCTAATTCAACCTTCCCAATTCCTAATTCATCAGCGTAATTAGTACTTAAAGCGTATAACCCGAACGGGTAGTAAGACGCGGTGCTAAATATTATATTATATTATTATAATATACAGTTAGAAATATTATTTTCCTCCCTTTCTCATGTTCAGATCTATCAGTTGGCGTAGTGCTAATTGTAGTATGTTTGGTTCTTCTAGTCTTGATAGTTTCAAGGTTTCCTCCAAGTTCCCATAGATATTTTCCCTAATCTTTCCTTCACCTACTATCTTGCTCATGTTGTCAATTTCTATTTGTGCCCTCTCTTTTTCTTCAGGCCTGTCACAACCATCTGTCTCATCAGAGCTACATTTGCCCTTGTCTTCTACCTTTCCTTTAGGTTTTATAAATTTAATTTGCCTTACTCCATTTTTCTTTTTGCCTTCCTCCTTTTCTCCTGGTCCTCCATTTAATTTATCCCTCCTGGGTCTTTACGGTGACTAATGCTTTTTTTGTACCTGCATTGGTTGCTGTGTTTGTTTTTTATCTCGTCAATTTCCTATGCCATTTTTCTTAATATACTAACTACAAGTTCTAAGAGATTAGACAAATTACGCAGTGTCTCATTGGCCATAATCAGTAATTTCTTGGTTTTTTTATTCTATCAGCATTTGATATGTTTTGCATTTCATTGAGTTCGATCCTTTGCACTTGCCCTTCAATTCATATTTGTTTCTGCTATCACAGGGTAAACATTTTCCTTTCTACTCCTGTAAATCTTGATCTTATGTCTTTCTTTACCCCCCACCTAGAGCATTTTCATTGTGTCATATTATGGCCTAAATCCCTGCCTTTACGACACCTGGTGACAACTATGTAGTCCTTGACAGATACACTGCTAAGTTTGATGTATATCCTTCAACCTAATAGTATGTTTCTAATTTTAGGATTAACCTCTACCACATGGTTGCAAACGCGCCTGTCCCTCCTATTAGTTTTTCAATTTTGGCACAAATGGCTCCGCGAACTCTTATTTTGATAGTTTGGTGGTGACACTCTGTTGATACACTATTTCTTTTAGAATTTCTTCTTCTAGGTCCACCAGGATATCATATATTATGAGAAGTGGCCTTCTTATTATTGGATTATTACAGAAAAACTCCTTCTTTATAAGTATCTCAATAATATATTTTTACGTCTTGGTTTCTACTACTAGTAGCTTCCCCGCTGGTCTAATTGATTTGATCTTCAATTTTTCCTTCGCAGGATCTACATAATTAAATATTGTCTCCCTCCTCTGATTGATGTATTTTCCCGTTTGAGACCCAATGGAAATTGTATTGTACTTCTTGTTTAGTTCTGGAATATTTGCCCTCTTATTTACTTCAACACCTTTATGTGGCCCTCTTGCAGCTAGAGTGGCATAGGAAAATCCGTGTCCTACTACTCGACTCACTCCTTTAGCCACCTCCCTTAATATTTTATTCTTCTTCTGTAGTTGATCAATCCTCCCTTCCTTTTTTGACACGTTAATCATTACTAACATAAACTTATTCTTGAGCCTTTGTTTATCCTCCCTTTCTGCCTACCAGCCCATAGATGAACTCCATAAGAGTCTTTTTGATTCCATCTTCTTCATTTCCTCCAACTGCATCTTCATCACTAAGCTTGAACTATTATTTAATAAGCATATCCATCCAAAACTTCCAGAAGCTCAAAGATTAGCTTACACAGCTATTTATCTTGTCCCCAGTGTTTAGTTTTCAAAGTTCAAAGATTTATTTATTAACTATTATCCACTTTAATTACCAGGTGGGCCAAAAGCTTCTATTCGACTTTATCAATGATTTTGTGTCCCGGAATGAACAGTTCTTCTCTACTCGAAGGCTATTAGTTAAATGTTTCTTAGAAGTTTTTTAATAGTTTTGAACTGAGATCCCACCTCCCACCCCACCCCTACCCCGATTTACTTTGGAATTTCCCACTGATTGTAAATTACTAGAGTTTTCGCTTAATAAATTCTTTATTAATTAACCAATCTCTTTGAGACATTTTTTGAAAATGTGTAACCTTGTTACAACATGAATACGAAGAGGTTGTTTAACTCATCGACCCGGTCGTTGTTGACCTGTCCCAGCACGATCACGACTCGTCATACACACCGCAGCACTATCAACATTGAACTGACTCGACAGAGGTTCACTTCCAGCCCTGTCAGATGTTCCACGCCCAAGACAAAAGAACTACAGTGTGCGTGAACTCGATGCGCGCCGCCCGAGCGCGTTCGGAAATTCTGTGAACAATGGTTGAGCGCTAGTTTAATGGCGTGTGGATCAGTTGAGCATGTTCTAGAACGTTTCTACCCCTTTCCCTCTCTCTTTGTTCCCGTGGCTCGAGAGCACGCGGCGCTTCTATAGGATATATAATGGCTGGAGTGCCTGATATGGAGACACATTATGCTCTGATTTCAAGGTGAGAAGCCTGAGTATTGGATAGGATTGTTAAATTATTCTAAAGTCCTTTTGGCACTAAACCTTAATATTTCAAAATTATTGTTCTGGACATATATATATTTTATATGTATATTTTTACTGTCACTTCATAGCAACCAGGTGTTATTCTTTGCCCTTAAGACATGATACATTATGGGCGACCAGCCTAAGAAAAATACTTAGCTTGTCACATGGTATTTAGTGGAATTCTTCGTGGCATTGTATGTAACACCGCCCTTAGTCTTCCCAAAGAATAAGGCTGATGCACAACAAAACAAAACATAAAATAGAGAACAATAATTGCAGAGGAGCCGATAGGATAATAACAAAAGCAAATAGGCCGTAATCGGTTCTATTCATTTTCTGTTTCCCTGAACTCACACTTCAACTATTTAGTAATATAGATATGAATATATACTATGGGAAACAGTGAAGGATATGACATATAAATAGTTCGATATAAAGAAATATGTCAGAAAATAACATTTCATTTTATTGATATTGAATAAATATTGAACAATAGTAAAAATTAGGTATAAATATGTAATATGAATCTTACGACAAAAACGATAGTTGCGGGCACCGCCAGTAACCCTAAAATTGGTTAACATTCAATGTAATGGAATATTATAAGAGATTACTCCTAACAAGTAGTAAAAACTATAATCAAAATCAGTACGTTACTCATATTTCCTCCATGACAATATAAAACTTTCATACCGTATGGGCTATATTTCTTTCTCATGACAATACACTATTTTCCTGCCACGCAGGCTATAGATTACTAACATTCCTTTTAAAAAAACTTCCACGCCAGATAGACTATAAGTTACTACTATTTCTCTATCGTGATAATACAAGAGTTTCCTGCCACGCAGGCTATAGGTTACTGAGATTTCCTTCACAACAATGCAAAACCTATACGTTACTAATATTCCTTTGATAACAATGTAAACTTTCATACCAGATTGGCAACAAGTTACTAATATTTCTTTGACAACAATGAAAAACTTTCATGCCAGGTAGGCAACAAGTTACTAATATTTCTTTGACGACAACAATACAAGATTTTCCTGCCGTGCAGGCCATAGTTAACTAACATTTCTCTCACAACATGGTAAACTTCTCATGCCGTATGGGCTATAAGTTTCTAATCTTTCAAAACTCTGACTTGTAAACAAACAATTTTGACATCACGCGAACCCTGATGGGGCTTCATGTTGAAGAAAACTAAATAGAAGATAAACATAATTTACCACGATGTATCCTAAAGATTAAAGTATTCTACATAAATATCTTTCAAGTTTTATAGTTTTATGAAATTTAAATATTAATTCGCCAAACAAAATGTCTATATACATTAGCCGAAAAGGAATTGTGTACCTTCTAAAACCATCCCGGACACCTACATGCGTCTGAGGACAAGATCCTGACAAGAGTGTCCGTACATTTTGGACTAAACCATTATATGCACTTATTCTAGCTCTGAAAGGGGGAAGAGGGGTAAACAGAACAACGGCAAACACAAAACAAATTAAGAGAGGGAGGGGATAAATAGACGACAGTGGAATATCTGAGGAGCTGGTAGATTGTTCTAGGCCACATGTTTCAACACAACATCACATCCTTGCGCCTGCGCGCCACATTCTTCCCAACACGCCTCGTGATAATGCACTGTTCAGTCTTGCACGATATTTACTCGTTTAGTTGGTCGGTTGAATTAATAGTGGCATGTTATTGTTTATTGTGCGGGGAGAACATTAGTGAGTTGAAGCAACTGAATGGGGCCAAGGCGAGTTTACTTGCTTTACTTCGAATAGTGTCCAGTCTTTCTTTTTTATTCGTGCACTTTTGTAGCTTATTTCCAATAAAAGCTACACGTGGTCATAAACTTTAAATTTACTAAATCTGCCTCACGGATATGTTTTAAAATCTGATCATCGCCATCTTGGGGGCAGCTATGAAATTCATAGGATCCTTTTTACGCTCCTTTTGAGCTTTGTTATTTGAAATTGGGATAGTTTATTATTGTTAGATGCCTTATACTTATTGTTATTTAAGGATGGGGATGCGAGGTGGCAAGCTGTTAATCTTATGTGAGATAGTTTATTATTGTTGGGTACCTTGTATTGTAGCATTAGCCACAAGTCAGCGATACCCAAGTCAATAACAAACAGACTTACCCAATTGCACGGACACCGACCGCTGTTGGACCGACTACGCACACAATCATCCCGCCGCTATAAACATGCCCGAACATAACGACTGACAACATAATACTGAGGTCACGCCAATTCAACGCTCAGTTACAAAATTCCAAGACCAAAGATCTTCAGTAGAAAAGAAGATACTCTTCATCCAGTGTCCAGTTTTGTTTCTACTCCATTCTAGAAGGCTGTAGAATCCCCCCTTCCCCTTGTTTATGTTCTTTGGTTTTCCTCCCCTTTTGATCCCCTCATCCCGTGTTCTATGGACTGTGCTCAAAACATATGAAAGAGTGATCGTGTGAGTGTAGAGGCACTCTTGGACTGGCTTCGATGATCGCTAGGGGAAGCTAAGGCTTCGGAGATTAATAACAATGTTAGCAAAATTCTTTTTCGACATGTAATCTTTTTAGTTTCAAAATTCTTTTTTAATGAAATTGATTTATTGAACTCTGACTAGAAAACATCGCTAGTGATATTGTTATCTCCAATATTTACTTATGAACTTAATTTATTGGGTGCCATCAGCGCTAGTGTAGAGGTTATTAATAACCGTCATAATAACTTTGTTTATTGATGGTAGTATTTTGGGCGTTGACAACTAAAATGTGGATTGCTCAACTTTATAATCAATATAAGTAATTTTATTAGTTTTATGTCTAGGATAAATCGACGTAAGACATATTTTCCCTTTTGTCGGGATGGAGAGATGTAAATATAATTATATTTGTTTGATTTTTATGTAAAGAATATGAATATTTCGTGAATATCTAATTCGTGAGCTTTATATAGTTCTTTCCTGGCTAACAAGTACGCATCTAAATTGTGTTTTTGTTAACGTAAACTAGTGATGGTGATCATTAAAATATTTAATGCGCTCTCCTAATGAAACCATGCTATTGTGATCACAAAATATTTCATACATTATTTATTCCTTTTGGGATTTTCCATATTAATTGTTCATAACTTTTTTGAATATCTAATAATCAACCCTTTTTGTGAATCTTTACTACTTACTCTATTTTTTTTTACTTATTTATCCTTAGGTATAACGCTATCCCGCTTCTAAAATATTTGTCTGGTAATTGAATTAGGGGAATATTTATGTATTGTTGAGGTTGACTGTGGGGACGGGTTCCTCAATTGTTCCAAATTGCGTGTTCTGGGTATTGTTTTCTCGTCCAGGTTTTTCTATATTCTTTACTCACTAAGCACACTCTTTCTTTTTGTTGACTAGATTTATTATTTTTTTGTATTTGAACCCTATTAGTTAAGTTTTGGGTTAGGGATAGGGTTTAGTATTGAATGTTACTTAAAAGCGGGGCCGCGAGTCGGTAAGTTAATATTCTAATATGGGCATACCATTTATTATATAAAGTTGAGATGGTTTGTTATTGTTGGGCACCTAGTATTAAATGTTACTAAAAGGTGGGACCGCGAGTCGGTAAGCACTTTTTTTTACGTAGGCATAAATGTTTAGGCCTTGATATTAATGCATGTTTAGATATCATTCTATTAGATTGTTGGGCAAATTAGGGTTGTCAGTATCGGCAACCATGGAACCATAATTCGTTTGCTATTTGTCATTTGCGCTAGAGTTTGTTATGAGGTTATCAATTTCTATTTACGATGGGTCCAATAAATATTATCACGAAGGTCAATTATTGTTGCAAAATCATTACATATTTAGAGACGTCATTTTGAGCATTTGGGGAAAATGACCACTTATTGCAAATGTTGTTTACATGCCTCTCTGGCGTTGGTGTTTCCTTACGCTTCGTCCAGCCTTTGGGCTGTACTGTACCCATTGCTTGGGTTTTGTTACTTTCTAGGTTCAGCGCTATACGCGTAAATGTCTCTTGGCTAGATGAAGACAAATATGAGTTACCGAATCCCTACATGTTATAGTGTGCAATTAAGAGTTATTCTTACCATTATTAAACTATAATATATTTTCTAAATGTATTTCCTTATCATCGGTCAAAATTTGTGCCACAAGAGTATCCTAGTCTCAAAATTTGTGTCGCCATAGTTTTTATTAAAACGAAACACCAGTAACACACGTTCAATAAGTAAGGTCGTTTATAAGAAATGCACCCACATTAGTGTGGAATGTGTATGTGTGTACAAAACCACCTCTCCAAGATTCTAGCCTTGTCCTCACAGTCAGCGGTAATCAGTCACAAGGCTGACTCCTTTAAGACCACAGATGCCGATACACCCTCTCTTTTATATAAGTCTTCAGCCTTTTCTGATGTCACCGCCTATGTTACACATTTAACAAGCACATGCGAATATTTATTGCTGAAATATTTTTTATGTGTAAATATTAGGCATTTTAATAGTTTTGTGAAAATAACAGAGAGATTTTGTTAGCTACCAGCAGCAGCTTAATTCCACAAATTACGAAAATGTTGCCAGCTATGTTTACTGAATTGGTGCTTCAAAAAAACCCATTTCCATATCTAGTGACGACTTAATTTTCCATAAAATACTTTAATGTTCTACAGCCAATCCCTAGTTGTGTAACTTAACTCGGAACAAATTCTTAGTAGATATTAACCTTAGGTTGTGCTACATAAACAAATCAGTTTTATATAATATTGTTCCATAAATGTGTTTGGATAAAACCAGCACAAAACTGCTAATTGAAACATGCAGCACCAACCTTTTAAAACTACAAACTATATTAACAACACTAGCGTCACAAATTGATAAAAATAACAGTATGTACATTTGTGACTATGCTCG
>CABEEJ010005242.1:7365-39030 GCA_901482245.1 Timema douglasi
CACATTCACAAGATGTCTTGTCAGAGGTGAAGCAAGGGTTTGGTAATCAGATAAATCTGTGCCGGGACCGAGGATTGAACCCCGGCCGCCAGCACAGAAGTCCAACGCCTTACCCCTAGACCGCCAGGTCACCCAAGAAATCAATATGTTTGTCATTGTGTGTGTGTGTGTGTGTGTGTGTATGTGTGTCTGAGCTTAAAAAATATTACATTATTATGACAATTGTACAGGTTATAGTTAGAATCTGCCTTAAAAAGTGACGGAAGAATGACCCTGAGCATGGGATGATTCATTGATAGCTCAGTGGTTAGACCAGTGGGGTTTTAAACTAAAGGTCCCAATTTCGATTCCTGTAAGCAAGTGTCATTTTTCAATTTAAAGAATATAAATTATTTAGCTACATGTTTATAATACCAATCTGAGCTGTAAGTAAGTTATAATATAGAGTACAAAAGTATTTATATCTAAATACAATATTAACAAAGATAAATATTGTTAATTTTCCCACATTAGTTAAAAAAACTAATCTGGAAGCACGTTTATTAAATGTCAGGTCCATGTACCGTAATCTGGTTTTCTGGGTGGTCGGTTTTAGTAAATAGTTTTCCATTCCTATTCCAAAGAAAATGCGATTACAATTACTCTTAAAATACACCTTCCTTATTCTTACCCCTCTAGGCGTAATTCAATTCAAATGCCCACACTTGGATAAATAAACAAAAAAAACCCACCTAAATTGAAATATCTAACATACGGAAAAAACGTGTTTTTATATCATCAGTCTTTTTAAATTTCCTTTTTTCAACATCAAGGTTATTAAAGTCTTATTCCAAGGGATAAGGATGAAGAAGATTGAATTATGGTTTTTTTTAATTCGAATAAGTTAATCCGCAATCTAGAAATACTGAGCGAACAGTCCCCGTTTGTTGGCGAATATGGTGCCAACTTTTGTGGCAAGAAGTTCTCGTGTGATCTACACAATGAAATCTCCGGCCATTAATCTCAGTTTTCTTGACCGGAGTAGTTACTTTTTCATTAAAGAAGCTTCTCATTTGTCCACACGTGGCTGAGTTTATCCCCATTCAGGGAACAACTGCTTCATAGAAAATCTATAATCGCTAGCTAGGTATCGAATCCAGGACTTCAAGATCTGTAGCCAGAATATCTGATCCCTAGAACATGGAGGTTAGTCAAAGGCTGTATTGTAATAAATAAAAAATTCAAATAAATATTTAAATTCTTAAATGCTTGAAAATTGGATTGGATAAGGTGGGATTGAAAGGAACGCTTATTAATGTGCGGATATAGTCTACTATATTATTATTATTATTATTATTATTAGCACCGCGTCTTACTACCCGTTCGGGTTGTACGCACTTACGCTAATGTGTAATGGTAGGGTGATTGTGAGATGAAATGAAGGACCTACAGTTTAACGTGGAATCCGAACCACGGTGGAGGCCTGGCATTCCCCACATTCACAAGATGTCTTGTCAGAGGTGAAGGAAGGGTTTGGTAATCAGATAAATCTGTGCCGGGACCGAGGATTGAACCCCGGCNGTTTAGTAATCAGATAAATCTGTGCCGGGACCGAGGATTGAACCCCGGCCACCAGCACAGAAGTCTGACACCTTACCCCTATACCACCAGGTCACCTACTAGTCTACTAAAGAAAAGATCAGTCTTTATTTTTATATAAAAAAAGTTTGCTAAAAATAAATCAACTATTGTTTCAGTAAAATCATAGAGTTTAATATTCTTCCCATGGTGAGATCAACCTTTCTCGAATATCTGTCATCAAAGGTGTCCTGAAATTAAAAGGACAGCTTTCTCTTGATTAATAAAAAATGGTGATATAATGCTACAATGATCATGACAGATATTCAACAACTGTTGATATCACCAAGGGGAGAAAATTAAACTCCATATTTGTACTGGAGCAATATTTGATTTATTTTGGCCAAAGAAATGTTTTGCTATAAAAACTACAACATTGGCCTTTACTCAGGTTTCCTACATCTCCACCTTTAGGTAAGTACATTTTTCCTAAAAGTATTTTTGGCCAAGATAAATGAAATATTTCTTAGAAAAATATGTTTGGTTTAATTTTTTACACATAATAATCAAACCAGTTACTAAATTAGTTCATGGATATAGAAGGATGCAAGCCGGATCTCTCATCTTCATCTATAAAGTTTATTTTCAAATTCCGTTATGACCATTACAAAATATTCAAGACCTGGTAAGATTGTTGCATGCTAACTTATTTACTGATAAAAGTATTTATTTATTTTGACCTGAAAAAAGTTTTTTTTTGCTATAAAAATGATCAAATTTTGGACCCAAACTTGCATCAACTCACCCTTATGTTAATGAGTAGAAGGTCAATAAAATTTGATATACAATTTTATTGTTCATTAAATACAAACATTTTATACAATCACACACTGATATCGGAGGAGATAATTGGTGCATTTCTCCAAAATTAAACTGCAACTACGTTCATATCCGTTTAGTTAAAATTAGAAACAACGGTATATAAGATCCCTAAAAAAAATCTGTTAAAACATCCGTAAGATAAAACAATTTTGTTCACCAAATATTCGTGACGTGGTCGATTCGCCGTTTTGAATACAAACTGCTCCATCCAAGCTGCGATTGGAGGGGAGAAAAAGAAGGAGGTTTGAAGGTCAGTTAACAATTCTTTTTTGTAAAGTTGCTGACCTGAAGGAAGTGAAATGGATGGTTGGGTAGTTTAACGTTGGTGCGTTTCAGAGTTTTGAGTAGATAAAAAGAGAGGAGAACAAAATGGAATGAACCTTTTTCCTCGTTTGGACAAGAGTTTTCCGCTGTTGGTCCATTGTCTTTCCGTAATGAAACTGTGTGGTGAAAAACAAAATACTCTCTTTTACAAATAAACAAATGTTATTTTGTACTACAAAAAAATGAGTCTACTATATTGGTTTCTTACTCTAGAGTCGAAAGGGATTTCAGATTGTACGTATATGTATTAATTACACCAATATGTTGGGGATGAGTAAGATTTAATATAGATTAAGTGTATCCCCATTTGCGTGAAGTTAGAGTGTAAAACAAATCTTAAAAAATTGCATCTCACTCGACCGTGATTTCAAACCCGATCCCCCACCTATCTTGAGATAGTTCTACCCAGCCGCTCCTAATCAAACCTTATCTCTTTCAGTTCCCTTCTAATGTTATCCTCCAATCAGCGTCTAGATCTTCCTAATGGTTTCTTGCCAGTCAGTTTTGGTTGTTTCATGATGAGATTTTTTTCTACAGTAAGAGCTCATAAGACCCAGTGCTAATAATAAGTCCAAAAAAAAAGTTAGAGGTATCTCATGAGCATTTTGGTAGAGAGCATAGTAAATGTTTGTAATTGAAAAAAAATTACGTGAAACCATGTTTGTTTAACTGTTTGCAAACAATTTTAAACGCTTTGTTCCCCGTGTTTGTAAACAATTTGAATAGCTCTGTTTCCGATGTTTGCAAACAATTTGAGTAGCTCTGTTTACGATGTTTGCAAACAATTTTAGTAGCTCTTTTTCTCATGATTGTAAACAATTTGAGTAGCTCTGTTTCCGATGTTTGTAAACAATTGGAGTAGCTCTGTTTCCGATGTTTGTAAACAATTGGAGTAGCTCTGTTTCCGATGTTTGCAAACAATTTGAGTAGCTCTGTTTCCGATGTTTGCAAACAATTTTAGTAGCTCTTTTTCTCATGATTGTAAACAATTTGAGTAGCTCTGTTTCCGATGTTTGTAAACAATTTGAGTAGCTCTGTTTCCGATGTTTGTAAACAATTTGAGTAGCTCTGTTTCCGATGTTTGTAAACAATTTGAGTAGCTCTGTTTCTGATGTTTGCAAACAATTTTAGTAGATCTTTTTCTCATGATTGTAAACAATTTGATTAGCTCTGTGAGCTACTGTGACAGTGACGCCTTAGACCACTGAAATGGGTATATAAAAGACTTAACATGCGTGATGAAAGTAAGGATGTTAATTCATAGTAAAATCATCCACATTAGTGTTTATAGAGGTTATAAAAAAACAGTTATAAGTCACGCGTGTAAAATCAATCTCATTGCATCCAGCCAGGATTCAAACCTCTCACCTTGTGTTAAAGTATACAGCATGTATTACGAGTCTAACCCTATGGACCAATCGGCCATCACTGTAGTTCTCATATTTAAATAAGTTAGATATTTACGGCAATTATTTTAAGGGGATATATTTCCAATTTCTTCGTTCAAAAATATTGTCTCCCACGTTGGTGGTCGCACGGCCGAAGACGTCACTCCCACCAAAGAATGAACTTCCAGTGGCAGAGTGGACGTGAGTACCGGGTAGTTTCTTTTTTTCCTAGATAGTTTCATACCTTGTCTCAATTTAGAGACATCTACACTTCTTCTAAATTCTACTATACTTATTTCAACTCCATTAGACAAATTATATGCTTATAGATTTTTTAAGAGTATGCCAGCAGGGTATGTCGGCCAGACATTCCTGGTTTTTTTCTGGCAGTGGAGGATATGTCACCAGTGTGTGTCGGCCAGACATTCCTGGTTTTCTTCGGGCAGTGGAGGATATGTTACCAGTGTGTGTCGGCCAGACATTCCTGGTTTTCTTCTGGCAGTGGAGGATATGTCACCAATGTGTGTCGACCAGACATTCCTGGTTTTCTTCTGGCAGTGGAGGATATGTCAACAGTGTGTGTCGAATCATACATTCCTGGTTTTCTTCTGGCAGTGGAGGATATGTCCCCAGTGTGTGTCGAATCAGGCATTCCTGGTTTTCTTTTGGCAGTGGAGGATATGTCACCAGTGTGTGTCGAATCATACATTCCTGGTTTTCTTCTGGCAGTGGAGGATATGTCACCAGTGTGTGTCGAATCATACATTCCTGGTCTTCTTCTGGCAGTGGAGGATATGTCACCAATGTGTGTCGACCAGACATTCCTGGTTTTCTTCTGGCAGTGGAGGATATGTCACCAGTGTGTGTCGGCCAGACATTCCTGGTTTTCTTCTGGCAGTGAGAGGATATGTCACCAGTGTGTGTCGGCCAGACATTCCTGGTTTTCTTCTGGTAGTGGAGGATATGTCACCAGTGTGTGTCGGCCAGACATTCCTGGTTTTCTTCTGGCAGTGGAGGATATGTCAGCAGTGTATGTCGGCCAGACATTCCTGGTCTTCTTCTGGCAGTGGAGGATATGTCACCAGTGTGTGTCGGCCAGACATTCCTGGTCTTCTTCTGGCAGTGGTGGATTTGTAACTTGTTCTGAGGTTTAGTCACCATGTAGGTGCGGTCGCTTCGTCCCGATGAGGAGAGGTGATGATAATGATGACTATATAGTGCCAGAAACCTAATAAATCAGACAATAGCGAAGATGGAACAATTCCCTCTAGGGTATGTACCTTTGGTTCCGATGGAAATCGAGCCCGGTGCCTCTATTTTACTATCCAGGAATGCTGACAACTAGAGAGAAAGGCCATCCGATGTTAATAGTTAGGAAAGATAATAAGATGCATTGTGAAAAAATTAAAAAAAAATTAAAAATGCCTACACTTTGTATACTCCCAATTAAAACTCCAATAACTACAATATTGGATTTTAAAGGAAGATGTAAATTAATCTCATAAGGTATGTTTTCCATGCGTAAGATACATTATTTTTAAATTAATACAGGTAAACGATTCTTGTGATGTTACTAAACTTACAAAAACATATTTTAATTGGAATTACCTAATTGATATGTTTCTCGAAGGTAACAAGGAGAATTATGTACTATGAACTCAATTTCAAATTGTTATTGTAGGGGGAAAAAAAAAAATATATTAGTATAGAAGTAAGGATGGTAAGACGCGGTGAGATAAAACTAACCAACCGGAATTGAAACAAGCACTTCTAGACTTGCGAGCGACCACTTTAAGCACTTAACCCTTACTTGATTGTTTTTCATCACCATGTCTTACTACCCGTCCAGGCTACCCAAATATTTGCACCAATGGATTAGGGGATGGGGAGATATATAGCCTACACAACACACACATACATACATATATATATATATATTTATTTATTAGCACGGCGTTATAGTAACCATTCGGGTTATATGCTTATATGATAGCTACGTTGCGAAGCTAAGGATGAGGAATGTTGAATTTAGAGGAACTGTACCCGAATTTGTGTGGAACGAGAATGGGATACCATTTTAGAAAAACCACCCTCAGAACACCGGGCAGGGCTCTAACCCTGATCTTTCCGTAATCGGCAGTTTAGTCTAATGCTAGAAGAATAACGTCCTATAGAGGATGTCTCAACCGTCGGCCCATGAGTTTCTCTTATACAGTTCAAACTAATGGGTGTGATTGGTATATGAGAAGCACTCATGTGCCAAGATCGAGAAAAACACCCTGTACCATGCGGCCATTAAGGTATAATTTAAAGTTAATGCAACCAAATCCGTGTAGAGTGAGAGTTGGAAAGAATTTAGGGAGAATACCTCTGTACCCAACTTGCCAGGATTAGATCAAAGTTTCTCCATCGCTTAAAACCAGACAAGACAAGTCTGATGCCTTATTCCTCGTTTCTACAGATGTGAATGTGTAAAAAATATTATAAATCGTTCCTTAAAAATAATTTTATTTTATTGAATAATTATATAATGTTAGTACACATTTTAAATATTTGCTAATAAGGATATTTAAAGCTCACTTTATCAACCGGTTACATATATATCAGCTCACGAGCTACAAACTAACTTAATTCTAGAACCGACACAGCTCCTAGTCTCCAGGGCATTAATTTATCACCAATAAATAGGAAGCTTCCAATTCAATACTAATCAATTTATCAAGCTTGCCGGGTAACAAACTCGCGACCCTAAGTTCAGTAAGCAGGCACGTTTCCGACTGAGCTAAGGTTTCGGACTTATAAAACCATAATTCTGTTACCATTCAGGCCGCATAAAAATCCCAGAAATAATGAGTAGACGACCGAATTAAAAAAAAGTAGATTGAATGACTGTAAATGTGAAATTTTTTATAACGAGGAAAAATAAAGTGGGAATCCATTTGATCATCTTCTCTTCCATCAAAACTCACAGTTTCCTCATCTTCCCTTTTATCCACTGTTCTTTACTTCCCAATTCAACTCACAGAATCTCATTAGCCTCGACTGATTCACGCCTTACAAAACCCAAAGCTATAATACGCTCGCGGCACGAAGGCGTGCTCGTCTGCTCTGCGTTGAAAAAGGGTAAGAGAGAGAGAGAGAGAGAGAGAACATTATGTCCCTAAAATAGTATAAGGATCTCTCCTCTTTTTTCTATCAGTTAATACCATGAGGCATTACGCCTCCTATACAGCCAAGAGATATAATATTTTACATGCATATATTTTATTTCTCGCTTATTGAGCCTTATTATTAATAGTTGAGAAAAATCGACAGATAAAATCTAATGTATTCCTACACCATGACAGCTGAAGGAAATTTTGAAAGTATGGGGAGATAAAGGTAAATCTATTATGTGATAGAAATAAGATGCATTACAACACCCTCGCAAAATGTAATGATGAAAAATTCTCTTACTTAATACTGGAACTGAGGAAGAAACTGATGAGGTGCTACATTTGGAGCATTGCGCTGTGTGGGGCAGAAATTTGGACTTTTGGGAAGATGGAAGAGAAATAGTTGAATAGCTTTGAAATGTGGTGATGGAAAAGACTTGAGAAGATCAGTTAGTTAGACAGGGTGACAAATGAGGAAGACCCAAGAAGAATTGGCGATAAGGGGTCCATCTTGGATGTGATTCTTCGGTACAAAGCAAACTGGATCGGACACATCCTTAAAAGGAACTATCTTCTGCAAGATGCCATAGAAGTAAAGATATAAGGAAAAAAGGAGCTTAGGAAAAAGAAGTATTCAAATATTGGATGACTTGAAGGAAATAAAAAAAAAAATCCTGTGAGCTCAAGGAATCGGATGAAAGGGTGCATTGGTGGTCTAATTTCACTGACAGAAGGAATGAATCTCTCGTGAGACAGAACATATAATAATAATACGCATCAGTATAAAATTAAAATAAAAGTAAATTAGAGTGTTTATTAAGCCATTAACCCTGACGTCGAATACACTTGACTATTATTTTCTCAGTGTTGAACCTGTATGTCAAAATGGCCGTGATTTGACATATTCTCAACCAACAATCTTTGTTTCTCACACGTTTATTTACACTAATAGAGTAATGAAGATGAATGTATTATTTAGAGTGAATTTGGCTGACGGAATAGCAGGAAATACATTAAACATTTGTACGCATCTTGAAAACATTTTAAAGCAAATATATTTGCAAACATAATGAGAATGCTCTTGTTTTCAAAGTATCAAAAGAAAGTATTGTGATCGTTAAAATTTTCAACCCCAAGATTATGATGAATCTTTATGTTTTATATTTGTCCGAACCCAGAAAGTGGAGTTTAAAATACAGTCTGACTGTCTATCTATCTGTCGATCTATCGTTCTGTCTCTGGCCACAGATTTTGAACAGTTTGATCGATTTTTTTTATTTTTAGAAATTGATATATTGATGTTAAAGAGAAATATCCTGGGATATTTTATTATTTTCACCATAGCCTCAAATTAAGTTTAGTTTACTGATGAGAGTAATTTTTGGAAATTCGAAATATTTTAAAAATGGCTCTAGTGATTTTGTTTAAAATGTATATCTTGGGAGTGGTGGACATTATAAAAAAAACTGTTTTTTTCATTTTTAGGTGAGAATTTGGTTTAAAAGTAGTTTTCTGATGACTTTTTTGTTATCTGAATATAAATGGCTCTAGAAATTTGGATCAAAATCAATATCTGCTATGCTTTTTGGATTCTTAATAATTATATATATTTGTGTTGATAAAACAATGATTGTACAGTAAATAATTGTAAACCAATGTATCTCAAATTTGAATTTTAAAAATGTAGCTAAAAAAATTTGTTCATTAGTGGAAACATAAGGTTACTATTTTACATGACATTAATTAATGAATCTTGGTTTTTTCTAAAATATATTAATTTAAGAATAGTTTAAGACAAAATATAAAATATTGGAAATTTTTCAAAATTAGCACTAAAGAGATAGATCAAAGTGGGTATGTGGAAATAGTTTTACATGATAACTAAAAATAAGTTTTAATTTTTACAAATTAAAAATTATTCTAGGATAATTTAAAATAAATAAATTTTGAAATTTAAAATTTGCTAAAAATATTGAAATAATTTGGTTTAAATGTAGATATAAAAAGTTTTTTTGTGATTAACAAGATAATGTAATTATTTTTATAAGTAAAACTTTCTTACGGTTAATTTACTGAAACAATATTTTTGAAAATTGTCTTCTAAACTTTAATACAAGTTATTAGAAAGTTTGTGTGAATATGGCATACCATTTATTTATTGTTTTCCAGAAATAGTTTGTGATAGGTTTGAAAACTGTTTTCAAATAGGTTTCCGTGTTTACTTTGTGTTCTCAAAAGAAGAACATTGCTTCTTGCATTTCAAATGAGCTACAAGAAACCAATTTTGCTTGTCTGGACGTGTTTGCCAACATTGTTGACATCAAGCAACGTGGTCACTCTTGATTCTGCTGTTCCTGCAAGACACATAAGTTCTTGATATTTCCGTTCAATTCTAGTTTGTAGTTTCTCGGACAGCTTAAATAATTCTTAAACTGATATAAATATTTAATACCAATACTCCAGTGTAGGATGTGACATCCGAAGACTACAAAAATATCGTAAAAACGGGGTCGTTTTAAAAGAAATATGTATAAAGTTATCTTACTTACTATATGGCATTAGGAACTTGAAAGTTAATTAACACACTTAAAAAAGTGCAAAATCGATCTCTATTTTGAGATAGTTCTACCTAGCTGCTCCTATTCAAAACTTATGACTTTCAGTTCCCTTCTAATGTTATCCTCCAATCAGCGTCTAGATCTTCCTAATGGTTTCTGGCCAGTCAGGTTTGGTTGTTTCATGGTGAGATTTTTTTCTACCGTGAGAGCTAATAAGGCCCAGTGCTAATAATAAGCCCGAAAAAAAGTTAGAGGTATCTCATGAGCATTTTGGTAGAGAGCATAGTAAATGTTTGTAATTGAAAAAAAATTACGTGAAACTATGTTTAACTGTTTGCAAACTATTTTAAACACTCTGCTTCCCATGTTTGCAAACAATTTTAAGCGCTTTGTTTCTCATGTTTGTAAACAATCTTAGTCGCTCTGTTTCTCATGTTTTCAAACAATTTGAGTACTAGCTCTATTTCCCGTGCTTGTAGACAATTTGAGTAGCCCTGTTTGCCATATTTGCAAACAATTTAAATAGCTCTGTTTGCCATGTTTGCAAAATGTTTATTTATGTTTGTGAGCCTCAGGGTTCCTTTGGGAAAGATAAAGAGTTAGTTTACAAACGAATATTTCAAATAATTTTTCCAAATCCATACTAGACTTTAGTATACCCGGCAAATATTCGAGCTCCAATTTACCCCATTTTTCAGGGAAGCAGACTAGGCGATCCTGACGTCCAGTCCATCTGCCCACCCACAAGTTTTCTTTGCTTAATACTTTTATAATATGACACATGCATCTGTAACTATATGTTACAACACGTAAAGAAGAGGAAGGTTTGGCTTACCGCTTCTGCCCCAGTTGACTCGTCACGACAAGGCTCCACGCCACAACAACATCGCGGCACGACTCATTCCAGAGTGACTTGAGAGATCATGGTTCGCTGCTCTCCTCTAATTGTGCCTCTCCCAAGAAAATAATAGATAGTCGATATGCGCAGGTTTGGTGCGCGCTTACAGCTGTGATTGGAAGATAACAGAACTATAGTTCTGTGCGCGTTTTAATTATGCCTAGATTTTATGAGCATATTCCAGAACAGTGCTACCTCCCTTACCCCTCTAACCATCCTTACTTCCGCGCTTTGAGGACACATAACCCCAAGCGTGGGTGTATAATGGCAGAACTCTGTAGTGACAGTACACGTTGCAATACGACTGCTAGGTGAGGCACTTTGGTCTTGGATAGATTTAGCATTGTTTATTTCTAAATCCAATTTGGCATTAATCATTCAAAATTACCATTTGGGATGTTATGTTATAAATTGAATCTTTATTTATTCATACCGAGTCTCCTGAATTTATCTAAAAGCCTATGGCTAAACGTAATACTGTTGCACGGCTGGACCCTAAACATTTGTCTGATAGTAAAACTATTTTATCCCCTTCACGGATGTTTTTACGTTTTAGAGCACCACCATTTTTGGTCCTGTGTTGCATTGGGCTGTAGTATATTATAATTTTCCCAAATCCTATGTTTTAAGATTATACCTGGTGTAATTAATGGGAAGTTTATTTGTTATTGCTAAACATCGAAGATTTATTCTTTGTTGGTTAAATCAGGGCCTACGAGACGGCGTGCTTAGTCTTTTAACTCAAGTTTAAATGTTTAACGTTAGTTTTCCTAACTATAACGAATGTTTCTATTATTGTAGTATATTTCTATTACGCCCATTTATGGCTGTTAAGATATTCTTTTATTTAGAACATTTTTACTCTGATAAATTGAGAGTCACCGATGGCGACTAGCTTATGTCATTTTGATATTACCATAATCTAGGGTTTACCATCACCATCTTTCATTATTATTGTTATCCCTACCAGATTTGTGTGAAGGTCAATTTAACCATAATTGTTTAAATTGTTTAATTGACCATTTATGAGCTCGGGGAGGCGTCTCGCATTTCTGTTGTGTATGGATACAGCGCCAGACGCTTGGCATGCCTCACTATCTCATAGAGCCATTTGTAGTTTTTTTTAATAAAAATAAAACTCTCTTGTAACCAACCTGTCTGTTATTTATGGGTATAAGAATACATAAATAGGGGAGGTTACACATCTAGTCTCTCGTTAATGTGTATACGGGATAATTGTTTATGTATTCAAAGTCTTTGAACCCATATCGTAATATTCTGAAGCTGGAACATTCAGGGTTAGATTAATGAGCTATAAAACTTTATATTATTTACAGACACACACACAAAAAATAATTGTACATCCTACGTTCCTCCCCCTCGGAGTGAAGAGTGACATACCAGAAGAAGATAAGAAAATAAACTTTCAACAATCGGATTTATGGAGGACTTCTCTAAAAAACAATAAAAAAAGCTTTTTTCATGAAACTACCTCAAAAGAAATCTACGTAATTTTCCAAGTAGAATTGGGTTATTGGTTTTTCAACTCAATTCTGGAGATATAAGATTACTAGAACGTTATTATGTGACCATGTTCCAATTCTTGATTTCGGCGGGGTTGGAAAGTTATTTCCGTAATTATTTCATATTTTATCATTCTTGTGTTTTAGGACCAGTGTTAACAATCAAAGACTTAAATAGAGAAAGTGATAAAGTCAAAGCTTTTAAATATCAGTGACAAGTGTGACCTATGTTGGCCTAATTAAGTTCATCTTGGCACAAGCTTTATTTTAACATACATGGTACTTAATATTGGTACAGATTGAACTTTAGAAAGTAATTGTTATTGGTACAGATTGAACTTTAGAAAGTAATTGTTATTGGTACAGATTGAACTTTATAAAGTAATTATTATTGGTACAGATTGTGTTTTAACGTGTGGCTAACTTTGTTTTGGATTATACAACGTTTATTTAGTGTTGGCACCTATTGAACCTAAACGTTCGTTTAGTTAGTATTGATACGGATTGTATTCTAACGTGTAGTTAAAAATGTACTCCATTATATAGTTAATATTGGTACAAATCATATTTCAACGTATATTTAATATTGTTATGATATATAATATTTTACTTCTACATGTAGTTAATTGATATTGCTTCATATTGTAATTTCAACATGTAGTTAGTATTGGTGCATATTGTATCTTCAACGTGGAATTAATATTGGTAACCCGCCTCGGTGGCGGAGTTGGCTAACGCGCTTGTCGTGTTGAGCTCGACTGCTGAGGACGGGGATATCGAGGCTCGAATCTCGGTCGGGTGAACTGGGGTGGTTTTTCCTATATGGTTTTCCACTCTCCCTCCACGCATATGCGGGTTCACTTCCTCTAATTCAACCTTCCCAACTCCCAATCCATTAGAGTAATTAGTACTTAAAAGCGTATAACCCGAACGGGTAGTAAGACGCGGTGCTAAATATTATAATAACTAATATTGGTACATATTTTACTTAAATGTGTAGTTAAGGTTGTATTTTAAAGTATGGTTAATATTGGCACGGTTCAGGGTTAGAATTTCTACCAGAGTAGCTAGAGTTAGATTTCAACAAATGATAATGTTATGTTAATGTGGTTTCTCCAATTTCTCTTCACGATGGTGCTAATATATTTTTCTAAGCTATACGTTCATCAGCCTTACCCCTTATATTATAAAGTTTATAATTGTAACCATCCATACCCGATTCTAGGACAAACTAGATCGGACTAGGCCAAATTGATATATCCTTAGAGCCTCAGGATGTACTAGTTTAGTCTAGTCTAAATGCGTTAATCTTGAAATTTTGGCTTAGATCACTGGATAAATTATTAGTATAGCCTACAATTATATTGGGCCAAACTAGGCTTAGGTTAGGTTATGTTAGGTTAGCTGGTATTTTCACGCGAACTGTGAATGATGAAACCTGTCCAAGTAGATTAATCGTATGAGTTAAGAATAATGTGATCTAATAGTGCATAAAAAAATCAAGCTATATCGGTTTACCTTACCAGCGGCTGGATGTACCAATTAAGCCTAGTCCGATCTAATTTGCCTTGGAATCAGATTTGAACGGTAACATAACTTTTTTGTTGATAGCTTCGGTGGCCGCATGGTATAAAGCGCTACTCTCACAATAGATTAAACTACCAAACTCTGGGAGGTTGGGGTTCGATTACGGTCAGATGTACTGAGGGTAGTTTTTTCCTAAATGGTTTTCCACACTCTCTCCAAGAAAATTCAGGTACACTTCCTCTAAACTCAACACTCCTAATCCCTAACCAATTAGTGTAATTAGTACGTTGGAATATAATATGAATGGGTAGTAAGACGTGGTTTTAAAAATAAGTAGTTTAAAGTAGTGATTAAATATGAATTATTTCTGTCACATTGACTACATAATTGAGCTCATCTAAAGCAAAATATAATGTTTACATAACTTTACTAGAAATTATTTCTTACATTTAGGGCTGCTATACTAAGTTATAAAAATCTTAGAAAATGTCAAAACGAAACAAATATCTGATTATTAATTTTACAAAATGAATTTTAACAAAAAAATAAGAGTTTTATATTAGGAGTTGTTGGGGAAATTATTACAGTTTAATAAAAATAAATACTTTCAAAGTTTTACAAGAAAGAGTTCAGTATTCCTTTGTGTTAAAGCAAATGTCTTGTCCACTCAGAAGGAAATAAAATAAATATGTTTTTAAGAATAAAAACACTTTGGGAACAATATACGAGTATAAAGAGAAAGAGAAAGACAGTAAAAAGAAGTGTTCTTAAGAATTATAAAAAAAAAAACTTTTAATTTTTCACTCTACTGAAAAGTAAAAAAAATTGAGAAGATAATTAATGAATATTATTCTTGTAGTAAGCTACACATTTAATTACATTTTTTTTAAATATCCTTCATGAGAATAAATTAACTAAACAATGGTGAATGGTGAAATATTCTTTTGATAAAACAAAATGTTTAAGCAATGAAAACATAAATTTTATTATTTTTAGCTCTGGAATTTTAATTTTACATACCTTTCATCACAAGGAAAAACTATTTTAATGTTCAAATATTTTTTTAAATGAGACAAAACATTTGGATAAAATATGTATTGATATGTGATAGACAACCCAAAGGAATTCACTCATTTATTCTAAAATAAATAATTTCACATCTATATGAAATAATAGAAGATTCTACAAATCAACAGAAACTTCCCTCCTAAAAACTTTTAGGTTGATAAATTATTTTACTGAACTAATATCCGTATTTAAGTTTAAAGTGTCTGAAATTATATTAACTTTTAAAGCTTAATGAAAGACACTCAGTTCTATAATATAATACTCATCATTGAAAGGGATCTTTGTTTTTTAAGAAAAGCCGGCATCAATTCGTGAAATTCTCTTTCATGAGTCGACATTTGAATGGTGAGTTGGTCACCTATTCATTCATTTTAGTGGCCTTGGTGCAATAACCGACGACACTATAGTAGTCTTAGAGCAATAACCGACTAAATTGTATTAGCCTTAGAGCAATAACCGACTACATTATAGTAGCCTTGGGTCAATAACTGACTACATTATAGTAGCCTTAATGCAGTAATCAAGTAAATTATAGTAGGCTTAGAGTAATAGCTGACAATATCCACACATCAAAGAATAAACTTCAATAAATAAATAATTTAATACAATTAACGAAGTTGCGTAAGTTAATGCTAATTAGTGAGTATGTTTACTTAATGGTAAATTTATTAAATTCAGTTTGGTTTATCATTATATTAATTTTATTAAAATTATTTTGGTAAATAAAATCTCTTTGCTTAAACACTTCATAGAAAATTGATTAAAATCAGTTTGGTAATTGAAATGAATATGGCTACACAATTACTAGTAAATTTACTAAAAATATTTTGTAATTAAAATGAGTCTGGCTACGTACTTAATGGTGAATTAATTAAAAACAGTTTGGTAGCTAAAATGAATCTGGATATATAATTCATAGTAAATTATTTAAGAACAGTTTAAGAATTAAAATCAGTTTGCCGATAAACTTCAATATAAATGGGTTTAGAACAATTTAGTTACCAAAATTAGTCTGGCTACTGTACACACTTCATAGTAAATTGATTAGAATAATTTGTTAATTAAAATGAGTGTGGTGATACACTTCATAACAAACTGATTAAAAACAGTTTAGTAACTAAAATTAGTCTGGCTAAAAGCACAGTTGAAATAATTGTTGATTGGTTTGTTTTTACTGAAAGTTTAATGTTTTAACCACAAAACCATTGTCTGTGCGGCTTCCTGTAACTTTCTCTTTCTCTCTCGTTAGACTTTACGCACCAATCGGCTACATGGATTGAATCATTTATCACAGATTCCTCATACCAACAAAACAAGACCACACTTTCATCCCATTGTAGCAGTAGATACATTTTGAGTTTACCAACCTATCAAAAACAAAATTGTAATCATCGAAAACCGACCTAGTTATGTTCAGACAAAATGCTTTTCATCAGTTTTATAATATAAAATCAACTCTTTTTTTTTACCTGACAATTTGTTATTAGTTATTTAATTATGTTTTGTTACTTTTTTAGTCCGATTAAATTTATTTTTTTCAAATATATTTTCCTTTTCTCTCGTTAAATGAAATTATGTACGGACGGAGGGATATTTATTGTACACGTAGGTATTTTTGAGAAATGGGTCAAGCTCAAACTTGTGTTCCACCCAAAGTGCTAAAAATATAATGTTGCAGGAAAGATTCTAATCATAGAAATATATATTTGTCTCTATGTTTTAATCTCTGTCAGATACATCTTCCTCTGTTTTTTTTGTGAGACAAAAACTATACAATTCTAGAAAGCAAAATGAATATGACATATACATGTTTATAAAAGCGCAACGTTTTATTAAAAAAGTTGGTGAATACCTCAATTTTCCTATGAATGGACATATCTGACCGCTTTAAAAGTTACTATTACTATTTTATGTATCTATATTCAAAAACACGGAATCTGAATTTGTCACTTTTGATAGGTATTGCCAATACTTATAGAATAACAATAATACAATGCAATGATGATCTAATGTTGATGAGCAGAATAATTTGAGATAAAAATTATTAAAAATAATAGATGAAACATGTTAAATTGAAAAGAAGAAAGGATAAACAGGACAATGATATTATTTATACAAATATGAGGTCGATAAATTATATAAAAATAAATTAATCAATTAATAGTTAATTAAACTAAATGGTAATAAGTGCAAGATTAGAAAGTTTTATAAAGGATCATGTAGAATAAATGGTACGACATAATTGCACAAACACTCTTATATAGTGTGGAAAAATATTTTCAAAAATAGGTTTTCAAAAGACTAATTTTAAATTTTTTCTTCACTAAAACAAACATATATATATAAATTTAAAACCATTTGTTAAAATATTTATAAATAATTTCAATTTTTTTTAATAAGCTAATTGTAAACAACCTTAAATTATTTTTAAATTGTAAAAAAAAACTTATTTATAATAAAAAACTATTCCAATATACTCATTTTGAATTGAATCTACAAGGCCAAATAAAAAAAAAAAATTCTTATAATGTGGCGTAAGAAAATTAAATACCTATAAATTAATTTATCTTAGAAAAGTAAACATACAATATTATTGATCATGTAAAATAGCCCTTGATACTAATTTTGATCAAAATTGTTAAAGTACTTTCACAAAAGAGAAATATGAACAAAAATCAATCATCGGTAAACTACTACAAAATGATTTTTTAGAATAATAAATAGGTTATATCGTAAAACCCTTAACAGATATGTATTTAAAACCAAATCATCAAAGTGAATTTTTTAGATATTCAAATTTAAAAATAGTGTTTTTTAAACTACCATTGAACAAATTTGCCCCACAAGATAAGATATATTAGTCATATAAAAAATTAATTAGTTATACATTTTGAATAAATTCCTTAGAACCATTTGCAAAATATTTTGAATTTTCAAAAACCACTTTTCAGAAAAACTCCAGGAACATTCATTCCAAAAAAAAATCGTTGAAGCCATTTAGAAAAATTTAATATTCAAAAAATCAGTTTTCAGTAAACATATTACCTTTAATTTGATATCTAGGGTTAAGATTAATAATGTTCCTAAGTATTGCCCTATAACATCCAGATATCCCGTTTGAACAAAATTCATCAAATTGTTTGTGGTCAGGTTGAACGGACAGACAGACGTGGGGATAAACAGAACGCAAAGATTCATCATAATCTCGAGGTCAAAAAGTAAAATAAATGAAATTAAAACATGTTAAAACAAATGTGTGAGTATTTAAAAAAAAAATTAATGTATTCTTTATTAACAATAATAATAATTTAAAATCTCTTTTTAAATTTATAATGTTCTTCAAAAATTGGTATTAAACACCAAACGCTACAGATCCCATGGCTTCATGTATAAATACATGAACACATTTTGGATAAGATTTATTACTGTCAAAGAGGCCACGTAAATTTGGTCCAAGAGTTGTGTCCTCTCTCACTAATACGTAAAATGGACCCCACTATCTTGACATGGATACGCAAAATGTGTCCGCGTGTTATAACCAGCTGTAGTTTGAAAAGTATTATTATATTTACTAAAACTTATAATAATTTACAATAATAATTCTGTTTCAAATTTATATAGCGACCTTTTTGTTTTCATTGTTGGCAATTAAACAGTTCAAAGCAATTTTTTTTTCTATGCTGTTGGCCTACATGACATCAGAGCTCAGTTACACAGTACTTATCAGTCCGGTACAATGAAAGCTATGACAATTCAAAATAATAAGACGCTGTTAATATTTCATGGTTAAAGTTAAGATATCGCAAACTTCTGAAGGACGAAATTCTTTATTATTATTATTATTAGCACCGCGTCTTACTACCCGTTCGGTTTATACGCACTTACGCTAATGTGTAATGGTAGGGTGATTGTGAGATGAAATGGAGGACCTACAGTTTAACGTGGAATCCGAACCACGATGGAGGCCTGGCATTCCCCATATTCACAAGATGTCTTGTCAGAGGTGAAGGAAGGGTTTGGTAATCAGATAAATCTGTGCCGGGAACGAGGATTGAACCCCGGCCGCCAGCACAAAAGTCTGACACCTCACCCCTTGACCGTCAGGTCACCATAAATTAAACTTAATAATAACAATTGCAATGGAAAGTTCTATTGAGCAAAACCATGAAAGGATAGATGAACAACAAATTAATAGGGAACGGCTAAGTTGGTTAATGATAAAACCTCAATCATAGTAGTCTTTTCAACCAAATCTAATCTGCAGTTGTTATGTCGGATGGCTGTGTGTGATCTACGTTGACAGAACTTTCAGAAGCTGTCTCAAGTTTTTTTTTACACAAATTTTCACCATCCACGGACTTGTAAATGATGTGTACTTACCATTGGTATTCTGTTTGCTACCGTACAAGAAAACTAAAAGTTATGCAGAAACTTTCTTCCATGTTGTTACCTACTGCAATAAACGTGATTTGACCCTTTACCGTAAGCAAATATTTATAGATTTGAAAACATCCGTACACACCAATGCTCGAGCAATGTCTGACCCTCCATCAAAATATGAGGCTGTCATTTTCCATCTGGGGAAAAGTTGGTGGCGAAAAATTCAGCATCTATAACTAGAAAAAGACCAACAAATTCTGAGACCGGCAAATTTAAAAAAAAAAATTCTTTGTACTTATTTTCTTGAATTCAGAAGAAATTGAAGATTGTTTCATCGAAGACTTGATGTATGTCCTACCCACAGCAGGGTTAGTCCTAATATTTACAGACTACGTATTCGATACCTACATCTAATCAGATGAAGTATTTCCTCACACTATTTGGACTGAATTCACAGCAAGAACAAATCGCACTACCAACGGTTACGAATCATTTCATTCAAGATCGAATGCCTCATTTTATTGCAAACACCATTGTATTTATAATTATGTTGAAATTTTGAAAGCCATTCCATCGAATGTGTACGTTTTATCCAAAAGTGACCCGCCTCGGTGGCGTAGTTGTCTAACGCGCTAGTCGTGTTGAGCTCGACTGCTGAGGACGGGGAGATCGAGGTTCGAATCATCGGTCGGGTGAACTGGGGGTGGTTTTTCCTAAATGGTTTTCCACTCTCTCTCTCCACGCAAACGCGGGTTCACTTCTTCTAATTCAACCTTTCTCATTCCTAATCCATTAGCGTAATTCGTACTTAAAGCATATAGCCCGAACGGGTAGTAAGACGCGGTGCTAAATAATAATATTAATCAAAAAACACAGGGACTAAAAAGAAGCGGACCATGGAAAAGGACCGATTTCTAGGACAATAACTGGTTGACGGAAGACGGGACCCATTTTACCTATACCCTTTTTTTAACCGGGACCTAATTTGACATAGTTTTGGCAGACAAGACCCAAATTACCAAGCCCACTGTCAAAAACGTTATTTTCTATCTAAATCTGAGTGTATTAACCTAATAGGTGTTGTCTATAGGCTAGGTTTGTTTCTAAGTCATTTTCTGATAGGATGTCCATTTATAAAGTGCTATTAAAGTAACTTATTCTGAAAAACATAATTTTTAGTAAGGAGCGAACCTGCTTCGGTGGTCGCATGGTTATAGACGTCACACTCACAATAGACTAGACCACCGATAACCGAGAGACCGGAGTTTGAATCCTTGTTGTGTGTAATGAGTATGTTTTTCCCTAAATATTTTTCCTTTTTACTCCAAGCAAATGTGAATACACTTCATCTCAATTAAACCCTCCTCTCTCCTAATACATTAGCTTAATTATTACATATGCGTATAGCTCTAACTGGTAGTAATACAGTGTGTTAAAAATTTAAAAAAAAATAAGATGCGGGAAAAGATAAGATTAAGAAAAAAATTATTTTAAAACCTAGTAGATATAATTAAAAAAATAGAAATATGATTAGTGTACTATATAGAAAACAAATTAAATATTATGACAAGATTTTTAACTAAACATAAAATATAAAATTATTATTATTATTATCAACGCGTCTTACTACCCGTTAAGGTTGTACGCACTTACGCTAATGAGTAATGGTAGTCTGATTGTGAGATGAAATGGAGGACCTTCAGTTTAACGTAGGATCTGAACCACGGTGGAGGCCTGGCACTCCACACATTCACAAGCTGTGATTAATACACGTCTTGTCAGAGGTGAAGGGTTTGGTAATCAGATAAATCTGTGCCGGGACCGAGGATTGAACCCAAGCCCCCAGCACATAAGTCTGCCACCTTATCCCTAGACTGCCAGGTCACCATAAAATCTAAAACAATAAAATATAAAAAAAGTTTTAAATATTCAATACATAATTTAAAAGGAAAGTTTAGGACATGTTAAAATACAAAAAAATAAGAATGATATAAATTGAAATGAGATTAGGAAGACATTTATATTTTAAAAAAGTATTATTTGCTCACCATGACAGAATTTGAGCCCTGAACTCTCAGTCATCAGCAAAACAAACTAAATGAGCCAGATAAATAATATACTTGCCCAATTAAGTGGATATTAACTTAATTCCTTAAGTTTAAGATAATATATTAAAGTAATTGGACGATATAAGTAACTCTTCCACTCGTAGCGGAATGTCAAATAAAACACACAAGCAACAAAACAACTAAATTAGGTGTTAACAAATACCCTTTTCAAGAAATAACAACTGTTTTATATATATATATATATATATATATATCTGATTCTGTCACAAGATTCTAGATAAAAGGTGGAACGCGAATTACAATTAGCGAAACAATTTACCCGTAACAGGGCAGGATAGGTTCAGTTTCAAATTAGTTACCCCTCTCGAAAGAAACAAGAGAGAAAAAAAGAAGAAAACTCTTTAAATTGAATAAAAAATCCTTGGGATCGAGTACGTGGTTTATCGTTTTAATCTTGTGAACGTCCTTACTTCAAATGATATGGTAGGTATCCTTTGTCATTATCATTTTCCACTTGGCTGTAATTTGAAAAGACTGTTTCTTTGTGCTAGGGACAAAAATAAAAAATTTAAAATTACTGGTATCTTTCGAAATAAAATTATAAAATCAAATACGCTTGTATTCCTCTTACACATGAATAGTTTTATGGAAATATAGAGGGTCCTGGTGTATATTACATAGATCAGAGGTTCCTAGCATGGGGTCCGCGAAGAGTCCTTTGAAGGTCTACTAACAATCTATTGAAGAAGAAAGACTTGTTGAATTTTGTTTTTGTAATGCGATATTGAAGAGGCTATTTCACTCAACACAGTTGTTATAAGTTTTATTTGATGCTCTATCAATGTACCCTGGTGTACGTGGGTGAATAAATAGAGTTGTGTATTCATGATTTGACTGCAATCTGCTCTTAGAAACTTTGAATCATCAATATCCGAGATAACCGATAAATATTATAAAATGTAGATTTCCTCCCATTCCCTCTTCAAAAACTTTATTTTCCTTTTGTTCTGTTTAATTAATTACTACGAAATATAATTTTTCTTTTCAATAAGTTCAGCTATAGCTAAATTAAATTTTTTATTAAATTTTCAGATTAAAAAAATCTATTCTTTAGAATTATGTTCAGATGTTCCAAAATTCCCTCCCACAATGTTAAATTCCTGAAATGTTCTCTTCCAAGAGGGGAAATGAGGGGCGTCCCGGCAGATGGGACTCCATTCCAGCCCCCATTTGGGGAACCCATATGGGGGTCCTTGTTGATGTTTACAAACAGGTAATATAGTACTTTATGCCATTTTTTTTATCAATAATCTGAATGATACAATGATCTCAGCTCTTGTGATGTAAAGTCAGACTTACGATTGAAATTATCCTTTAGTTTTCTAAACAAGATTTCAGTAAACTATCTTTAAAAGATTTCCTCATAAAAACAAATATACTATAAATTTTAATACAAATCATTTAAATATCTTAAAACAAATATATTTTTTTTAATTATATTTTTGTAGGCCACCCTAAAATTATCTTTAGATTTTGAAAAAAAAATCGTTTTCTTATTTATTATGAAAAAACTATCTTTAGAGCCAATTTCTAAACATTTGAAAATTTCTACTATTTGTACTAAATATATATACCAAAACCCTTCACCTCTGACAAGACATCTTGTGAATGTGGGGAATGCCAGGCCTCCACCGTGGTTCGGATCCCACGTTAAACTGTAGGTCCTCCATTTCATCTCACAATCACCCTACCATTACACATTAGCTTAAGTGCGTACAACCCGAACGGGTAGTAAGACGCGGTGCTAATAATAATAATAATAATAATAATAATAATAATAATAATAATAAATATATACCCTTAATTTTATATGTTTTAGTTAGTAAACATATATAATACATTATTTATGATTTATAATGGTCCCACGATAGCAATTTTTAATTAAACCAATAGATATTCTTAAAAAAAATTAAATGTAACAAAAATCGGTCTTCAGTTAACTAGGGATTACTATTTAAATGCATATTTTTAGAATACTATATAAATTTAACTATTTAATATGCAAAAATAAAAGTTGCCTATTTAAAACCGAATCACTAGAAAAAAAATTAATTCTAATTTAATAAAAAGTAATCAATAAACTAACTACCTTTAAACAATATCTCCCCCAAAAACAAGGACACAGTTTTATTTGTTATTTCAAACAATCCACAAATAAATATTTTAAATGAAACCGTTAGATCCATTTTCGAAAAATGTTGTATTCAATAGATAATTTAACAATAGAGATTACCATTAATATATAGGCTAGGTTAAAAAAAATCTGATATATCACCCTATAGCATATAGATGATTAGAAAGTTTGAAAAAATACATCAAACAGATATTTAGCCAAGTACAAACAGACAGAAATGGTTCAGATATAATGGCAACCTCCTCTTATTTGGGTTTGGACACACATAAAACGTAAAGATTCATAAAAATCTCAAAGTCAAAAATTTTCACGATTACAATTTTTTTCTCTTGATATGATAAAGTAAAAAGCTCTTTACGAAACAGCATTGTATCAATCTAACATTATATTTGTATATGATTAGATCCACCTTTTAAGATCCAGATTGATATTCTATAAGATTTCTGAAAACAGTTTCATTCATTTTTATCATAATATTTGGGAATAAAACCAAATTTATTATGCTTGGTTATTATATTAGTTGAATTACCAAATGACAACTTGATACGGGAATCGAGCTCAGATCCTCTGGCTAGGTAATGCTAAGTCCCCACCAACTAAGCTATCCAGTAGTTGTCCCTTACTCAGAATCATTCTTAACTCATATTTTAAGACAGAGCTTAAAGGTGGTGGTATTATTATTATTATTATTATTGCGTCTTACTGCCCGTCCGGGTTATACGCACTCACGCTAAAGTGTTATGGTAGGGTGATTGCGAGATGAAATGGAGGACCTACAGTTTAATGTGGAATCCGAACCACGGTGGAGGCCTGGCGTTCCCCGCATTCACAATTTGTGATTAATACACGTCTTGTCAGAGGTGAAGGAAGGGTTCGGCAATCAGATAAATCTGTGCCGGGACCGAGGATTGAACCCAGGACCCCCAACACAAGAGGCCTGACAACTTACCCCTAGACCACCAGGTCACCCAATTGTAGTCTTATTATTTTAGCCACTAGAAAAGGGTCGAATTGACGTCCTTTAAACTTATTAGCATTCCCCCAGTGTCCTGCCGTTAGACTACGTAGATAGGAAAGAGTTTTAAAGGAAATCTAAGAGCATTTATATGGGAAAAAGAGTATAAAACCATTTAGGTTGGATCATTCTCAATTCAACTGGCCTCTCAAAATATATAAATGACTTTACCTAGGAGCTCGTGACAGAACAAAGTATAGTAAAGAATTATTAACCAGTAGTGTGATGACTGACACTTAAAGCCAGTGGTTCTTAACCTTTTTTTACTCGCAGCCCCTTAAATATCCTACTAGTTTTTACTAATATATTAATAATTAAGATCCAATCCAAACCAGTGGCTTTATTTATTTAGTATAATAACAAACAAATAAAAGATAAACAGATGGGGATTATTAGTACCATCCGTGTTTTCTATTATATCTGCTTCTCCTCCCCTCCAATACCTCGGAAAATCTAGAGTCTTCTGTACATACATGGTTACGGTCATAAACTTCTCTCTTCTGAAACGTAAAATTTAAGATAATTGGCTTCAGTAATAAACAAATAACATTTTAAATTATTTTTTCGAGACCCTAAAAAAACCTTTTGCGGCCCCCGGTCAATAATCGCTGCTCTAGGTGAGCCCACACGGATAATGACCCCGGTACCCTGGGCACGACGCTAGACCTCCAGAACGCGTACTCGATGATCCGGCGTCCTATCCCGCGCAGCCCCAAAAACTGGCAGAGTAACCCCTTATAAGTGTTGTTAGATTGTCAGACAGTTTAGCTCGAAAAATAGTGGCTATATATACTGCAAATTGGTGTGACTGCCAACAGGAATGCTGACAAGCTGTTTTGGGTTGTCAGAATTTGTGTCTTATTCTTTACTCATTCATCAAAACACGTTGCTATACCAGTTCTGTCACTCCCAATTCACAACATTACAATGTTAAAATAAACAAACACACCAATTTATGTCATGGTGATTACAAAAGTAAAAATAAACTTGACTCGTTAGAATAGTAGGTTTTTTTTTTAAAAATATTCCGTTTTGTTTTACCGCAGATCTCTAAACTCAATATACTTTTTTATTCCGCAATTGAACTTTTTTTTTTCTACTCCAAAAAAGAATAACTTTACGAATTTTAATGTCCTCGTTTTGAGGTATTTTTCTTTTGGTTGAAGTAAAAAAATAAATAAACAAATGCGAACAAAAGAGGTTACGTAGAAGCAGAGACGGAAATGTTTATGAATTGTTCGAAAATGTGGTTAGACTTGTTCTGAAATGAAACGGGGTCTAAGGGTCGGGGGGGGGAAGGGGTGGTGATATTGTTATTACTGGGGAATCACAGAGAGCCTCTAGTGATTCATGCGCTGAGGGTTTTTGGTAGGGTGAGGTAGGGGAGGGGGCCTGGGATGGGGGTGAAAAGGAGGAGTGTAGAGGGAGGTAGGAAGTTTTAATGGAAGTAACTTGGTAGCTGTCACATTGCAGGAAGGATTATGACATACCGAGGGTCATTATCAAATATCGCGGCTAAAAGAGGAGCAAGTTAAGAATGATGCTTTGAACCGACTCAGATACCATTCCCTTTTCCCTATATGCCATTGAGCTTATAAAAAAGTTACCATTCATTATTTTAATTATATTTTTTTTAATCATTTAATTTAATATACAATTAGTTTTACAGACAATGTCATAGTTATTAAAACGATATTCAGCTAAACATAGATCTCTAATACATTCTTTTAAATTAAAAAATCATACAAGGACATGTGAATAGAACCCTGGACCTACAGCTTAGTATGCCAATACTTTAACCACTGAGATATTCAGGAATCCCCAGGGTCATTCTTCACTCATATTTTAAGGCAGAGTCTGTGATGGACATGCGAAAATAATCATCTACATAATAGATGATCACGAATTATCAGAAAACACAGCCACCTTCCACTCGAGCTTTATGTTTCCAATAGTACAAATACAATATACATATCACTCTGGATTAAATAGTCACGCTATTTTAATAATTGTTAATTACGGTAATTGTCGTGTCCAGGTGTAGTTTTTAAATTTAAGGATATTATATTTAGAGGCAGCTATAAAAGTAATTAACAAATATACTAGCTTGACTATCTAATCTTAACTTCATTGCCTGTTTGGTGAATTTGAAGTTGTTTTGCAAAGCGGCTTGCAGTTCAATGTGATGCAACAAACCATTCTAAGCACTATCACATTTAAGGTTCATTTAGACGATGACTTTCTCCCCTGCATTATTGTATGCTAATCTTGGTTGCCTACAATATTTATAAGGCATTCCTCTGAGGTATACACCTCCTTGTTTACACGTTCAAAGGCCTTTCAGTTTGCAATTGTCATCCGCTGAATAGTTATTTGCCGGAATTATTGCCACTTTTATATTGATTTAAAAATTTAAAAAGCGAAAACCAAAATGTTGGATGAATGAAATTTTGAAACGTTGACGATAGGTGAATATTTTGAAATCAGTTTGTCTGAATAATGAGTTACTGCTTATCTGTGTAATATTTTTCTTCACCCTCAATAAAATAACTATCACCTAGATGTAAACTTCTTATTTCCAATTTTCCCTTCTTTAAAAACATAATTTACAGTTTTAAGTGCAAAGTCTACAACGCTTATTTTTACTTATTTATAACATTATGTCAAATTAATTCAACAATCTTACCTCACGGATGTTAATTGTGTCAAGTCAATTTCTTGCTACGTCTGTATCGAGAATGAACATGAGATGTTTATAAGCAAACAATGATGATATATATACTTCATCGGCACCCGATCCATTTCTTTTATTTTGAACTTTAGTATGTTCATTGTTAAAAGAGGACCTTAAACTTTATATCTCCTTTAAGGTAGCCTGTGAATCATTTTTATAGTTTTCAGTGAGTTCGTTTAATACTGGGGTCTCCAAACTATAGTCCGCGGGCCACATGCTGTCCACCACGAGATTATATCTGGCCCGTTCCAAGATTCTATCAAAAAAACAAATTAATTGTTTCTATTCATTATTTCTTAACCACACAGTTCATTTGACAAGTTCAGTTTCTGTCCACAAGTGTACTTCCCCCCATGACACCAAGCCAGAGTGCTGTCGAAATTACAAACCCCCATTTACAGTTTTAGGCGCCATTCCTTATATCGACAACAGAACGGCTTGGTTATGATGATTTTTGGGTAATTTCAAGTCTCCCGGCAGAGGGTTATAAAACCAAAGCCCCGAAAGATGTTACTTAGTTAAAAAAATATTTACTAATAATAATTATAAATATAATTTATTACAAATAAATGTATTCATATCTCACAGAAAAGAATCAACGTCTATCACTTTTATCAAACACTGACTGGGCTTGGAAGGTGGAATTTTTTTTATAGATGTGACTGGCAATGTGACTAGAATCTAAATTTGCATGTAGGAACAAATTTTATTTATGATCTATTTGCACATGACAAGGCATTTAGAGCAAAAAATAATGTTACTTGAAGAACAGGTGAACGTTACTTTGGCCCGTAAAAATGTGTAAAATATATCATGTGGCCCACATAGCAAAAAGTTTGGAGACCCCTAGTTTTAATGCATCAATTTGTTTTTTTGTTTCTTATAGTATTTATTTTTACTTTCCCACAACACTGGTTTTAATTTATAATCAATGAAACATAAATCCTTCTCCCCCTCCATATTATTATAGTAAAAATAAAACCACACAAATTAAAGAGTTGAACTTCGAGGTGCAAGAAAAGGCTGAATGCTTCCCACTTGAATTGGGAAGCACGCGCTTTTATTTACCTTTCAACTAAATGCATTAGACAGTGCATACGTTTATTTGCCTCTAGAAGCATGCCTAAAAACACAAGGAAAAAGGCATCGTCTAAATGCACCTTTTCAACCTCTGGGGCTCTCTAGTTTACTGGCTGGTATTACTTCCCCTCTTCCGCCAACGACTATACACACTTTACTCAAACAAAAGCGTCTTGACAACATTGACACGTATTTCAAAATTATATTTCCTTGGTTTTCTATTCCTCTTCCACGGACTTTTTTTAATATACATCCTGGCAGTAAGATTCTTATAAATCCTACTGGTAATTTTCGTGAATAAACGAAATAGCCTGAGCTGTAGACACCCAAACGAGATTCGAACCTTGATCTCCCCGTCACAGACAGTCTAGTCTACCGCGAGAGTAGCGCGTTAGACCACGTGGCCATCAAAGCGAGTATACAATACATATTTTTTACAATTAAGTTTTTATTTAATATGCAATAATCAGTTAATGGTAGTCTATTTTTTTTTGTATAATCACCCGTTTCAGTGGCCAAATGGTATAAGGCATCACTCTCGTGTTAAAATGGCCTGATCAAAACAGATGAATCAGCGTTTGAATCCCGGTCGAGTCTACTCACTGTGTTTTTTTTTCTAAATCTTTTCCCATTCTACCTCCACGCTCCACGCAAATATGGGTAGATTGGCTCTAAAATGCTTCCTTTCTCATCTCTAGCTAATTAAAATAATTATAATATATATGTATAAAATAAATATTTAATAAGACACGGCGATGATAAAAAAAATATATTATATATATATTCTGATTTTGGTAATTACAAGTTAGTTACTAAAGTTACTAAAACAATTTTAATATATTCATACATCAAGTCATGTTATCTGCAGCCGTCACTTTTGATAGATATTATCAATACCTTTAGAATAACAAAATAACAAAGTAAAATGTTATTAATGTTTGTTGCAAAGAAGTAGGTCTGAATTTTCTCTACTGTTCTTCCGACCGAAATCGGAGTATATTTGTTATTAACTTTCATATTTATGATCAATGTATGTTTACCTCTGTAGTATCCCTCAAAAATTTGATGTTGATCTCATTTGTAAAGTCATTCTTTGTTAACATCACCTGGAAGCAGAATTTTCTGCACAATTCCCTAGTAAACATTAAGACTTAAAATATATTTATTGCATTCTCTCGAATTAAATGGTTGCAAAGATTTTCGTATAAAACTTATAGCCAAATTGTATACAGAATTTTCCAACCTTTTAAACGTCGCAATTTTTCTAGGAAGCTAAGTTCACATGTAGCTGAATAATGAAAATAAAAAATATAATTACCACACACGGATAATCTGTAAGTAGTCCGGATAGCTCATGCATGGATAATCTGGAGTTTATCATTCTAACAACTATGTCCTAACCCGCCTCGGTGGCGTAGTCGGCTAAAGCGCTTGTCGTGTTGAGCTCTACTGCTGAGTACGGGGAGATCGAGGTTCGAATCTCGGTCGGGTGAACTGGGGGTGGTTTTCCCTAAATTGTTTTCCACTCTCCCTCCACGCAAATGAGGGTTCACTTCCTCTAATTCAACCTTCCCAATTCCTAATCCATTAATGTAATTAGTACTTAAAGCGTATAACCCGAACGGGTAGTAAGACGCAGTGCTAAATATTAACTATGTCCTAGTAAGATTCTTGACCAAAGATCTTGAAACTTTTTTTTTAACCATAATCTTCCTCAAATTCAGCTTTTACATTCGTCAAAACAGTGTTTTTTTTCATAGTCTGACGTCTATTGGCCGAGGCATCTCATTGTTTATCGCCTTTGTTTCCGTCACGTCCTTTGCAAACATATTCACACACACACACACACACACACACACGCTTGCACGGACACAAAAACTTCTCCCCTCCATTCTTCCAACCCTCCATCCTATTCTGGCAAGTCACGGTCATGATTAATTACAGCAGGACCACATTTCTCACTGTCAGTGACGGGTATTTTTAATAGTATGCCNAAAGTGTTTACAATAGTAGCTTTGGTTAAAAGCCCTCTACCAAACATAATTGAATTACTGAGGTCTGAGGCACCCATTGAAATCGATATTCTAATATAGCTTATATGTTTTTAGAGATGTTGGTAATAATAATAATATTTATCACCGCGTCTTACTACCCGTTCGGGTTATACGCTTTAAGTACTAATTACGCTAATGGATTAGTAATTGGGAAGGTTTAATTAGAGGAAGTGAACCCGTGTTTGCGTGGAGGAAGAGTGGAAAACCATTTAGGAAAAACCACCCCCAGTTCACCCGACTGAGATTCGAACCTCGATCTCCCTGTCCTCGGCAGTCGGGCTCAACACGACTAGCGCGTTAGCCAACTACGCCACCGAGGCGGGAGATGTTGGTAATCCTGCATACTACTGCGGGCAGGACATGCAACACGATTGGAGGAAAATAGAACCGCGTTCAGAGTATTGACTGGTAGATTTAATGAGAAGATAGCGGTAAGAAGATCTGATACAGTTGAGAGGATGACATTATAATGGACCTTAGAACTATCTCAAGATAGGGATACGGTGTAATGTGATAGACTGGATAGAACTATCGCAAGATAGGGATACGGAGTAATGTGATGGACTGGATAATACTATCGCAAGATAGGGATACGGTATAATGTGATGGACTGGATACAACTATCGCAAGATAGGGATAAGCTGTAATGTGATGGACTGGATAGAACTATCTCAAGATAGGGATACGGTGTAATGTGATGGACTGGATAGAACTATCGCAAGATAGGGATACGGTGTAATGTGATGGACTGGATAGAACTATCGCAAGATAGGGATACGGTGTAATGAGATGGACTGGATAGAACTATCGCAAGATAGGGATAAGCTGTAATGAAGTGGACTGAATGGAACTAGCTAAATACTGGGATAGGTGGCGTACTTTTGTAAGTTCTATATTTAAATCTAGAGTTCCTAATTTCATGGAGTAAATTTAAGTAAGGGATTGATAGCTACAATCAGAAACTGCCTTAACTGCTATAAAAATAATATTCCTAAGATCCCCATTTCCCTCTTCCCCCTATTTACAGTCGACCCATGATCTATTTTGTATATTATTCACAATCCTAACAGGGCTTCAAAATAGAGTGATTTGCAAGGGCAGCTTCCCAGGAAAGTTGCGCGAAATATATTTGGTGGTAAGGGGGGAGGGGTGAACCAGTGTTTTTATCAACTCTGAGCATTTCGAAATTAGAAAAATTCCTAAGTGGTAAAGGAGAGTAAAAGGGCAATGGGCAATGTTGAGAACGGGGGGGCTGTGGG
>CABEEJ010005242.1:39110-52499 GCA_901482245.1 Timema douglasi
GGGGGGGGAGGCTACCAGGAACATTTTAAAATTTGGGGTGATAATCAAGCCTTGAACCAAGTTTTAAGGCATCTGTATTTTTAAATTTATTTGTTTAGCCTGGATTTTTCGATCTACAAGTCTTTTTTCAGAGCATAAGGAATAACTTGATTTATTATTTATTTCAGTTTACCTTTACCTGAGCTAAATATCTAATTGAGCTATATATATATATTTATTTATATTTGCAGCTATATCGTTCATATATTGTATTTTAGATTAAAAGATATGAATTTGATACCTGTCTACCAATGTCCTGCTTCATAACTTCGTGGAAGTTGCCCTAAAATGTTAATATTGGTATTTTGAGTAAATTATTAAGAACATATTGTAATTTAGTTCGTGAGGGTGAACGGGATTCCCCTAAAATTTTATGAAATAACTGATGACAAATTAGAAACAACATGGTTATACGACATTTCATGCAAATTGAATACTAAATAACGAATTTAAAAATGTACTCCAAATTTGAAAATGTTAAAGGATGAATAAATAAATTTATATTTTGTTTAATATAGTTTACTTAATCAAATGAAAAATAATAAGACTTGTAACAATGTAACAAAGCCATACATTAACCCTCTTCCTTCACAATTGCTTTGAGCCTATTTAAATTGCTTTCAAGAAATCCTATTTTAATAAATAATTAAATAAGATACATCGACTCAATTCAAACTAGTATGGATACTCGCTAGAAAAATTAGTGTATATTACAGAAGTCAAACACTAACACTAACCTCAATGTCCTCATTTAATCAGGCAGAGATTCCAATAAGAAAATAAGAAAATATTGTGTAACATTCACTGCATTTACACCTTCAAAATTTAATAAAACCCTAATTAAGGCATTTGCTGTACAACATATGACCATTTGAATCATAAAACTGCGACAGTCTAGCAGCCACAAAAGTCACAACTAAAAACACTAAACAAAACATTGGCTGACAATGCTGCCACTTCAAGCATCGCTGGCGCTGAGTGAAACTTCCCTAATGGGCAGCTCATGTTCCCTAATGGTTCGTTTCCATACCGCATTAGGCATACACTCACCGGCCGTTGTATCTGTCTACTGACAATGGCACTACTAGACTACTTGACTAACTAAGATTTCTAAAATCTATTTCAGAAGGAATCTCCTTTCAATGTATGATGATTTTTTAAATTGGGATAAATTGTAGAGTAGGCCTCAACAGTTGGGAAATTTTTAATTTGTCTGTACAAGTCTATGGTTAAGGACTTTCTTAATATAAAGTAGAACCTAATGTACTACAGAATAATCCTAGAATTTCTCTGCTCCAGATCTCAAATGTCACAAAATTCTCAACTTTCAAACTTTTAACCAACATTGGGATCCCCCATCGTGACGCCCTTGGAGCTGCCAGATCTTAATACGTGGATTTCTAATTTTAGTCAGATCCACCTTTTGGATGACTAATCGTCACGAGATAAAGTTACAGACGTGTTTCTTTTAGTGCCCCTGTTGTAAAAGTTGTCAAAAAAACAACAACACAAGAAACCTCCCCTGTGTGGTATCTCTTTTTTCCCCTTTCCCCAATCCCTGGGACTCTACCATCTCCACTAAACCCTACCCCTACTCACTGCTCTGCCCACCGTAGAAATCGATGACGGTGGCGCCACTGAGAAAGTTTTTGGCACATTCGGTAGATTTCAGGGTGGTGGGTTGGGGGTCGAAATAAGGCTACATTGTAGCCGGGTATAAAAAGTCTGGGGACCTCATTGACCTTCAAAATATGTCCGCAGACATACACGCTGCCAACATGTCGGTCCATATGAAGGAATATCTCTCCTGCCGTAGTGACGCTTGATCTATGGAGACAGTTTGTACATTGCCATTGTAGAATTTTGGTGAGAAGAACAATTTAAGGAAGAAAAAAACCTATTTTACAGTGCTCAAGATTTATATAAATTGACTGTATTAGTAGTCTTATTTTATAGGTAGTATCTATCAAAAGTTATAGCTCCAAGATACATGAGTTGACGTATGAATACGTGATAGAAGATACACAGTCCAATTTGCATAGCATTTCTCTTATCTGAGAGCTCTGGAAGCTACCAGATATAATTTCACTTATTATTCTGTAGAGTTATGTTATCAAGTTTGATGAAATTCGAGTTACCTCGTAGTTTACCTTGAGCTAGAAAACTTCGAGAAGGTAGACTCAATAGAATAATCTTAAGATTCTAACTACACATCTTCTTTATATACTTAATCTTGAAACCGGTATTTTAACTTTATTAAGATAGAATCAAATAGCTAAATCTATTATATTTGTTTCAGTGGTGATTTACTCACATCTAGATATAATATTCTGAAAATTTAAAAATGACACCTAGACACGGGAATCAAACCTGGGACCTTTAGTTTAGTACGCCACTTCTCTAACCACTGAGCTATCCAGGAATCGTCCCATGCTTAGGTTCATTCTTCACTCATATTTTAAGACAGAGTCTGTGATGGACGTGTGGAAAAATTAGTGAAGAATGACCTTAAACTCGGGACGATTCATAGATATTTCAGTGGTTAGAAGAGCATTTGCGTACTTAGCCAAAGGTCTCGGGTTCGATTCCCATGTCCGTGTGTCATTTTTCAATTTTCATAATTTATTAAGATAGTTCATCAGTTGCGTCACTTGTAGTTTTTTAGGGATAATTTAGTATAATTTTGAATCGGGATTAAACTCTTATCGATTAACCAGAATATTAGATGCAAGATTTCGATCGAGACAGAGAACTTATCCAAATGGTGTTTACTGAATTCTTAATTTGACGACAAATAATTTGTGATCAATGTAGAAACAATTATTTTTTATTTTGACTTGAGTTTTTTTAATAATTTAAAAGGTTTTCACTGGTCTCAATTTCATGGTCTTATAATAAAGCTCACCAGGTTCCTGCAACAATATGCCATGTCTGGTTCAAACTGTATTGCCCGTCTAAGCTATATTCTACCCGCGGGGTTAGACAGGCTCTTAAATTGGGTTGGAATAGAACGCGAGTTAAGTTACGTTTAATTTTTTACCCAACTAGAGATTCAAACCCCGATCTCCCCATCATCGAGGTCAATCCTATTGCAAGAGTGACGCATTGGATAATTCAGTGGCATTAAAACTTTTAAATTATATATACCCCCGGATAAGAATTATCTTTATTGTCGACAGTCAAAATTGTTGGTGCATGATGAAACCTTACATAAATAAATCTACAGACAAAATAATGTATTAAATGATAGAATTTTTATTTTTAATACAAAACTTAAGTGCCCTCTAAGATGTCTTGGATGTACCACCAGGGTTACGTGTACTCCAGTTTTAATAACACTGCCTTAGACCATTCTAACATCGAAGCGGATGTTAAAATGATATGAATAATTATCATCATTTAATCATCAATCTTGCCATTGGTTTACTATTTCTCCCAGCATTTTTCTATCTTGGACAATTTTTTAAAATCTTTTTATCATTTTCTAGCAACATTGTCCACTATACAATTCAAGTACTCCACTCTTTTGTCAATGTCTTGAATTTCTCCCTTCCCCGCCTCTTTATATATTTATATTCTTCAAACTATCATGTCTAATTATATGGCCTACTACTAACTCTTCTTTGCTGTATTCCATTCCAAAGATATCACTGTTTACAGTATTGACAAAAATTCAATTTTTTTTATACCGTGTTAACTCTAAAGACAAGGACTTGTATATGATAACTTGCTTTGCTCGATGGGGGTTCCTCCCCCAAACCCGCAATGATGTAATTCCAGAGACGTTTTTTGATAGGTCTTACCGTTTAGCCACAAGAGACCTCCAAAGAAAGGTCCGCATTGACTTTAAAGTTTCTCCACAATTTTGAATTTTTCTAGGGTCTTAAAAATTATAATTTTTAATTTTTTTGAAATTTGCCCGTTGGTTTTAGGCTAAAAGCCATAATTTTGTTAAATTTCAAGTTTCTATCTCATCTGGATGGGGGTAAACATTAATGTCAGCGAATGAGTGGGCCGTGTGGCTTTAGAGTAGTGTAATAATGAAAGTAGCACAGAGGAACACGTTAAAATAAACTGATCAGTGACATCATCCTACAAGCGATCTCCTGTCATCTCGATGAAAGGCAATGTCATGAGTTAATCTGGTAGCTAGATACGTTATAAATACATTATTGATTATGTGGCTTCAAACTCACTAATGAGGGGAAACAGAACTACCACTAAAAAAAAAAAGTCTAAAGGAAGATGGAGGGAAACGCGAATTGGTTTATATTTTTTCAATTTTTATGGATATTTTTTTTTATCTTTGTTCAAACGTTTTTTTCCCACCGCGTCATATACATTCGGGTTATACGAATACTTTTTTTTGACATTGAGAGGAAAGTAATATTTATAGGAAATATACCCACATTTGTTTGAAGGGAGAGTGTAAAACCATTCTATAAGAAAAACCAGCCATGGTATACCCAACTGAGATTCGAACCTTGATCTCTCTGTCATCGACAGTCTAGTCAACTGTGAAAGTAGCGCGTTAGATCATGTGACCACTGAAGCAGGTCTAATTGATCCTAATACTTAGTCCACGTGGCCATTGATGTTTGTGTTATTATTTTGCAAAATGTTGCTATTATTATAAAGACAATGGATGATTAAAAAACTTTTAATTATTTACTTGCTTCTTAGTGAACCGTGTTGAGCGGAAAACGGTAATGAGACTTAAATTAGTAATTATTATCTTATATTTGCTTAAAATTCATTTAGAGAGAGTTTTAATTAGCTTATAATTTCCTAAATGACTAGATACTATGGTTATGTTTTTAAATTTCCACATTTCACAAAAAACTTACTGATTTAAAATATAATTAGGTAGGTAATTAATTAGCCTGAAAATCAAAATAATGAGTACAATAATATTTTTATCAATTTGATTATTTCTTCCAATTATACTGCTTATGGTATAATTATTCCTTCTATCAACTAAATCAGGATATTTAGACTAAGAGTGGGTGAAAATATATTTTTGGGTGTTTTTATTGTGATAAATTTGAAAAAGTGCCACTCGTCAGTTGTATAACATAAAGCTAGCCCCAGCCATATGTGGCAATTACGTAGTCTTATAATGAAAGTGCACTTAAAAACTAAATGTAGGGAAAATTTTAGTAGATATTTTAAAATAACGTTGTGTGAAGTGATAACATATACAGGATGTTCGTAAATTCATGGCCCAAACTACACATATAACTTGATTAGACTTAAAGTAAGACAAAATCCCTATACACTTACATCCGGAAAACTATGCTAATACCATTAAATTGTATTCAAAGTTTCGACGTGCACCGCAGGGGGAGCAAAGCTGTTCAAGCATGCGTATACAACGGGTTGCATAAGAGCAAGATGCGTGGCACTACACACCTTGACATCTTGGAGCACGACAGAAGAACATACCACAATTAATAGTAAACAACACACCAGTCCATCTAGACATGTGAATATGTCATGAGGTCCATCATTAACGGCCCTACATCACAGAAAGTGCTTGCCATAATTAAATATGAATTGTCGCGCACCTAACTCCTATGGAAGTTGTTTTACATGCATGCTTGAACAGCTTTGCTCTCCCGAAGCTATACCCCGAAACTTTGAACATAATTTAATGGTATTAGCATAGGTTTCTGTATGTAAGTGAATAGGTATTTTGTATCAAGTTTGGTTCAAACAAGCTGTAATTAATCACGACCTAAGTTTACCTGGATGACAGCTCGAAATGTTACTAGAAGTAGTCCCTAATATATCACTACGCCAACAGCTGACATCTATCACTTTAGATGACTGTAATGAAAACAGATGGTAATATATTAATGTGATAGTTAACCACAGTAATTTAGGCCAATATTATTTATATATTTATTTGAGGACGGACACAAAGTTTATTTATCGTTTCATTCCAGTTAAAACAAATATTCACAACACTTTCACAAAAACTTCTAACGGAACATAACTTCAAAATGGCGACTGACGAATTTAAACCATATGGTTGAACCTGAAGGTAAACAAGTTGTTTACAATGATGCAGACACGCAGTTGATGAAAATATTTTATTCAGTTAAATATCTAAAAATAAGATAAAATAATCCTAAAATCATTTATATTATGTAAAAAAATGACAACAATTTTCTCTTTTCCAAGTAATACGATGCCTGTAGTAAAAGATATTGATGTGTGCACTATATTAAACAAAATCAATAACGTTCCAAAACGAAGAATAAGTACTTTTATTTGTGTTTAAAATATTGTTTCGAGTTGGATAGAAAGAAATTATTTAAAAAAATGAAATAGTATGAGAAAACTTAAGTCTACGTTATTTTAAATGTAATATATAACAGGTAATTAAAGATCTTAACATTTATAACAAAATTGTGATCTTTTACAAGTGTTGGCAACCCAAAACCTAAACATACGATTTTCGAACTGTCATCCAGGTAAAAACCTATCGTGAATGGAATATACGTCTTTCTTACAACGATACAAATTAACAAAGTATCATCTACAGAACAGATGGCTTTGCTTATGAACTCGCATACAAATCTTGTAGATTTCAAAACTGCCATTGAAGGTGATTTTATTTTTCCATCACGTCTCAATACCAGTTTAAGATATATGTATTTTAGTAACGCCAACGTGTTGGGTTTGAAGAGGGTACATTATATAGAGAATGTGTTCGTATTTGCGTCGAAGGAGAGCGTAAGAAAAAATTTAGTAAAAATAGCTGATATAAAACCCAGCCAGAATTTTAAACCCACACTCTACGTCACCGGTAAACTGTGAAGATGATCCTATCATTTAGTCACCATGTCCATCAATGAGGGTGAGTCCAAGCTTTGGGTAAAGTTTTCCCCTCCTCTATCTTAGCTATAGCTCATCTACGGTGAGAGTGTAGGTGATTGACAGCCAGAAGAACGTTCCTTTTTGCAAAAATTATCCGAAAGTTATTATTATTTAGCACCGCGTCTTATACCCGTTCGGGTTATACGCTTTAAGTACTAACTACGCTAATGGATTAGGAATTGGGAAGGTTGAATTAGAAGAAGTGAACCCACATTTGCGTGGAGGGAGAGTGGAAAACTATTTAGGAAAAACCAACCCCAGTTCATCCGACCGAGTTTTGAACCTCGATCTCCCCGTCCTCAGCAGTCGAGCTCAACACGACTCGCGCGTTAGCCAACTACGCCACCGAGGCGGGTCCAAAAGTAATTAACATTAATTTATTATTTTGTAGTGTCAGTTGTCACATCTCCACCGTAGATAATAATACAATATTGTGCGTCTAGGATACATTCGTAGCCCAGTAGTGGAAATATAACCCAGTACTAATGTACCATTACCGAGGGAACGCCCGAATGTACTAATAGTACATCCTTTCCTGGAGGGTCTTTCCATGTCTCGATGAAATGAGGTAATGATGATGATAGTGAGTATGAGGGTGATAGTGAGTATGAGGGTGATAGTGAGTATGAGGGTGATAGTGAGTATGAGGGTGATAGTAGAGTATGAGGGTGATAAGGAGTATGAGGGTGATAAGGAGTATGAGGGTGATAGTGAGTATGAAGGGGATAGTGAGTATGGGGTGATAGTGAGTATGAATGTGATGGTGAGTATGAGAGTGATAGTGTGTAAGAGGGTGATAGTGAGTATGAGGGTGATAGTGAGTATGAGGGTGATAGTGAGTATGAGGGTGATAGTGAGTATGAGGGTGATGGTGATTATTAGAGTGATAGTGAGTATGAGGGTGATGGTGAGTATGAGGGTGATAGCGAATGTGAGGGTGACAGTGAGTATGATGGTGATAGTGAATGTGAGGGTGTTAATAAGTATTATGGTGATAGTGAGTATGAGGGTATGGAAACTTTTATACCTAACTTCAGCCTAATTAACCAAATACTGGTGACCTTTTGCGTAATTACCATTTTGGGAAAATACCAAAAGTACCAGCTGGGAATTTAGCCCGGGACCCCTGTACTCGTAGACAGGTTCACTGACCACTACACCTCGTGGCCAGTTCTCCACCATAGATAAGCTGTAGTTACTCGTGTGTTTTTCTTCGCTAATTCCGCTCACTTAAACCTCGATAATATTATTATTATTATTATTATTACTATTATTATAGCCATTTTGTTAAGGTGTAATTAAATCTAGTGCGATTTTGGTGAGTATTTTCATAATAAACAAAATAAAAGATAAAATAAATTAAATAATATTTCATATGGTAACCTCAGCAATTATTCTTGGATATTTGTCATGAGAATAATAGTACTTGATAATAAATTATGTAAATAAAGAGAAAAATTCTCACAATTCAGCTCAGTCGGTAGTCTGCCCACTGAGATAAGAGTCGGGTGTTCAATTACTAGTATGGGCGTAAAAAATATTTAATTGGTGTTCTTTGAGTTTTCCCTTTCAGTGTGATCATTTAAAGTTCGGATGTTGTTCCTGTTCAAGATCACCGTACTATCCAGCCCAGCTCTCTGTGTTAACAAGTGTGTATTAAAATAAACAAACTGATACATATCCGTTAGTAATTAATAAAAAATAAATCGCAAACTCTGTTACATTGTAGACAACAATGCATAACTGCTATGGGTGCGGTTGGCATATAATACTGTTTTGATTTGGCTGGAAACAGAAGCTGTGTCGAGGGAGGTGTAGATAGCAGCACTGTTTGATTTGACTGGAAACAGAAGCTGTGTCGAGGGAGGTGTAGATAGCAGCACTGTTTGATTTGGCTGGAAACAGAAGCTGTGTCGAGGGAGGTGAAGATAGCAGCACTGTTTGATTTGACTTGAAACAGAAGCTGTGTCAATAAAGGTGTAGATAGCAGCACTGTTTGATTTGATTGGAAACAGAAACTGTGTCGAGGAAGGCGTGTGCGAGGTGTAACTAAATGAGGCAAATCCGTATTGAAAATTATTTACATTAGGATTCTGTATGATCCTGCTTTTCTCATATCCTGCGCAGAATGCCGCCACTGTAGGTCGGATAATTGCGACTCTAGTTTAGCTATTTTTGTATTTAACGATGCCTATGACAAGTATTCAAGAAACGGTTGATATATTTAGAAAATTAACTTAAATTTACCTGGCGGAGCAATTTTTTTTTAAACAGTTTTTACTTTCATAAAAGCTCCTGAAATACTGATTTTGACAATCGTCTTCTTCCATTCCCGCTTAAACGTACTAATTTAAAATTACTTGTCGGGTCGATGGTATAATGCGAATTTGACATGCAAGAGAGGTAAAAGGATTGTTAGGTGAAGGGGGGAAGGGGTGAAACGTTCTAAAAGTCATCCCGAATCACAGTTGGAGAGCGCCTTCACTTAACATCTCTACCTTCCTCTATAAGGACCGGTTGGGGTAAAGGAGTGGGGTGGAGGGAGGGTGGTGGTGGTACTTTTGAGGTGGTGGGAAGCTTGGTGCCATCTCAAGTGTCTATCTTAATTAAGTTGACAGAGGAAGAAGTGGGGGAGAGGAGGGGGAGTACAGGAGTGATTCCATATGACTCCTTTGTTCAAAGGTAAGGGGATTGTTACATAGGCTGTCATTCCAAGGGTCTCCGGGCCAAAATAACGTAACCGCACTCACTGAATTTCCCTCATTCTTGAACGATTCCAGATTCATTAACGTATTAATACTGTAATAATAACGTTGAATAGTTTACTATCCTTCCTACACGCAAATGTGGGTATGTTTCCTCTAAATTATTCCTTACTCATTCCTACCCCATCCAAGGGGATACTAAGACGTTTTACATACTAAAAAATAAACTACGTCCAACCCACGTACTATCTTTTCATTGTGCTCTCCATCTTACTGCCTGTTCGGATTACACTCATTTATACTATTAATAGTTTACGAATGGGGGATCTATAATTAAGAGAAAGGGAAGAGGAAAAATAATTGGAAGCCATTCAGAAAGAAATCCCTCTGGAAAAAATGTCCAGGAGTCGTAACAAACAATATTTAATTTAATTTTAATAGAAATCTGGTCAAGTGATAGTAAAAACAAAATTTAATATGGTTTAATGAATTTTATATATTGATAAAACAAGTATTCGAATAACATGAATAAATTAATAAAACATTTCGAAGATATTAGAACATACAGATTAGGTTAACTAATGCTTGTTAGTTAAAAAAAACACATCAAAGTTTAATAATGTATTATATAAACATATTAAGTCTTACAGAATGACTTATAATTAACCAATTATTATAAAACATGATGAAATTGTTGGATATGATGGACAGTTCAGTTCCTTGAAAAACCAATAGTAAGTATATTTTGTAAATTTTATAAAAGCTAAATAATTTTACATAAGAGGTGAATGTAATGCTATAATATTGTTTTATAGAATCTTAAATACACATAAAGAAATTTGAGTAACATTTTTTATGATAAAAATGTTTGTTATTTTAAATTTTTCTATGAATAGAAAGAAAAAAATCAATAAAAATTGATGAATTCTCTTATGTGGTAATCCTTTTTTTATTTTTACCAATTTAAATGTTTTTATATAAAAAACACTATCCTTGACTCACACTCCCTATCGTCCCACCTCAAGCAAAAAATAAGTACAATAAATATTGTGAATGCCCTTTACGATTGCGGGCACAACAAAAGTGGGGGAATGATTGTAGACGAGCCATAAACCGAATCTTTTCGGGAATAACGAGGGTTGTATATAGACCGTTTTGACACCCAAACAATCAATTCCGTCTTGTGGGTGAGTTGTTATTGGAGCCGCGCTCACTGCCTTATCTTGTGATGGTATTGTCTGCTCTGATGACAACCAGAGTAACCAAACCTTCCAAAGGAACAAGATACGGACCCAGCTCTGCTAGAACCACTGTTTGACAAACACCCGCTTTGTTTACTGCCTGCACGGCAAAGGAGATACGTACCCTTCATTTACCCAGAAAGGTAGAATTGACTAAATCCACCCCCCATTTTGGGGGGGAAGGGGGATATTACCAGCTACACCGCATACAAAATCAGAGGTTTTTGGCAGTGCAGACACCTGGAACTCGTGTCACCCTCTAGTCTACCAGCCAGAGTGAGCCCTCCAGACCCACCACTTAAAAGGCAAGCCCTTCTCTGGGTGACCTCACCCCCTCTACTCTCGCCTTTTCCTGGCCCTTTGTTGGGGGTAGTTGGTTCCCCAAATGTAACTACAAGTGAAATAAGGGGAGGTCAGAAAGTCAGCCTCCGGGATAGCCACGTTGACCCGTGGTGTTGCCCTAAGTTGCCCAGCGAGGACCTTGACGAGGTGTTCTGACCAGATATCCCCAGAAGACCGGGTACAACTCCATTCACGGTAGGAATTGCTTTCTGGAAGGTCTTTTTTCCTACCAATATCCTACTATATAATAGATTTCTGGTAGGGAAAAGGGCCTTTCAGAAAACAATTCCTACGGTGAACAGACTTTACGCACATCTGCCATTCAGGTACGAACTACCAACCGCTTAGTGTTTGCCAGACGGGGGACCTTGTGGTCACCACCTAACCCTCACACACAGAAGACCCCCTCAAGGGATTAGCCACCTATTCTGTCTTCAGGTCAGTGAGGTCGTCCAGCAGGAAGGGCATTGCACGGGGACTGCCAATAGTAGGCACCCTGAGGGTATTTTTGAGAGGACAACCAGGGAAGGCCGGTTGACCATACTCCCATTTGGGAGCACGTCCGAACAGGTGCGTGACGCCACGAGGGATGGACCCACCTGGTCAACAACCCTAAAGAGCCTAAATGTCCCGTGTGGCCACAGCCTAGACCACCATTCAGCGCTGTTCAATGAGAACACGAATGAAGTTGGTACGAGTGGCAGCCGAGCATTGTCCGCATTTCTTGTGTACTAGTAATTACTAATCATCTTCAACTGTTAACAACCTGTTGCCGGGTCAGTTTAGTAAAATCCCTCCATCTTCCTCTATTCTTCCACGATTATTCTCCTCCCACTTGTACACGTTTTGCTATCTGTTCCTCCCATCTCTTACTTGGCCTCTCTTTCGGCCCTTTCTCTACATACTTCATTTCTATAAATTTCTTTATCATCCTCTCCTTCCTCATGCTCATTACATGCCCATAACATCTCAGTCTTGCTTCCTTCACTATCTCATATACTCCCTGTCTTCCACTCTTCCCCGAATAACTTTAGTCTTTATCCCGTTTCTCCTCGTAAAAACTAACATGCTCCTCACGAATTACATTCCCATGGACTCCACTTTCCTATTTCTCTCTCTTACATTTATTTTCCATCTCGTACCTACTAATATTTTTAATACAAGTTACAAAATAAAAAGCCTTTGCTCGGAGCTATAGTTATGGTTTTTTCCAAATTACTTATGATATAATACATCGGTTCTCAAACTGGGGTACGCGTACCCTCAGAGGTACACAGGCACCTTTCAGGGGGTATTAAAGCAAGTTTCAAAAAGGAAAGTTGTCTAATTAACAAGGAACTTATGGGAAACCCCAAATATTAGCAGTTGCCGTTATCTGGTTATTTCCAACCCTCTTTACCTCGTACTTGCACTCGGCTATCGACCAATTTATGAAAATTTTCAACCCTCTACCTGATACCATCTACATTAGCAGTTGATGTCTTTCTCAACAACCTATCTCTGTGAGAGTGGTTTTCCATCAATAGTGTACCTAAAAAATAAATACATCAATAAGCTAATTTGGAACCGGACCTCCGCTGGAAAAATTCTACTTGACAACCAGACATCAAAAAGTTGTGCCAAGTCAGTCAGCCACATCCCTCTTACTGAAAAACTTGAAGATTCATAATATATCAGTTACAGAATTGCAATTAAAAAATTTGATTTGAAAATATTCTGTTTAGCTAAGTTTTTTTATCTATTTTTTAACTAATTTGTGAAGAAAATGTGTAAAACTAATCTACAGACTTTTTATAGTAAAATCATATTTTTTTAATTGATCACAACAATTCTCAATAAGAGATAATGTTAAGTCTATAGCAGTAGGATTTTTTCTAAATAGATTTATCATATTTTAAATATTTTGATAACAGATATTTTTTCTTAATAGATCAAATAGAGTAATAATTTATTTAAAGCCTGTAATTTGGAATTTTTTTTTATCTTGGGGGGGGTACATTAAACTTTTATTCATAGCGAAGGGCTACAACCTAAAAAAGTTTGAGAACTGCTGATATTAATTAAATGTTTCCTAATTTTAAGGAAACGGGTACAGTAGAGAAGAAGCAGGAGTTTCAGGGCGCAAAGGGGTAATCGGTGCTGGCTGGTGGTGGGGGGTAATACCTTGTAGATAAGGG
>CABEEJ010005243.1:0-22928 GCA_901482245.1 Timema douglasi
CACCTAAGCATGAACTTGTCAACCAGTTATTCCAAATCATGTCGGCCACATGTCTCATCTAGCCCTCAAGATTTTTTTTACAGCTTTTCGACCAGTTTGTATGATGCCAGTGTAAACGACATGAACCTGTAATTAATTTTGTTTACAAATAAAATTATAGTACTTAGGCCTAGATATTTAAATCACATCATTAATTGCAATCAGTCCTAGTTAAATATAATTGTGTCTAAAAAAAATTAAAAATCATTACACTTATTGTATTTCGTTGAATAGCATATTAAAGTGTGGGTTTGGTTTTCATTTTTACAAATAGTATCACAATACTCATAAGTTTAGTTATGTTTCCTAGATATCACTTAATTTTGAATGTATGTTGATATTTCAAAGTAATATTCTATGTATTCTATCCATCTTATGAACCAATTGTAGGCTTTGGTATTTGTTTTTTCAAATAAAATTTAAATACAAATAAGTTCAATTATGTTTTCATGTTACAACTTGATTTTGATTGGATAGTATTTCAAAGAAATATTTTATGTACCCAATCTAACTTCTCTCTCACACGCACACTCTCTCTCCCACACACTTTCTTTCTCACATGCGCAGGGCTCCAAACTTTTACGCTCTCTCACATACATTCTATCTCACACACTCTCTTTCAAAGACTCTCTAACACACGCGTTCTTTAATCTAATATATAATATATATATATATATATCTTAGACACAAGCTCTCTCACAATATTTCTCACACACTCTCTCTCTCACACACTCTCTTTCACAAATCTTTCTGATACTCCCTCTCACACAAACTCTATCACAATCTCTCTTTATCTCTTTTTATACTTCCTCTTTCTCAATCTTTCTAACACTCTCTCCCATACACACTTTTTCACAAAATACATCCCCCATTCTCTTTCTCACACAGTTTTTTTTACACACACTCTGTTTTACACAAACTCTCTTTCACATACACTCTTTCTCATACACTCATACACACGCTCTAACAACACAATCTCTCCCCCTCTTTATTACACTTTCGTATTCCCACTTTATCACCTCACACACACACAATCTCTTTCAAACTAATTTTTTCACATTCACATTCAAATAATCTCAATCTCACACTCACTTTCTAACAAACTCAATCTCAATTTAACACATACACACTCATGCTCCTATTTTATTAATCTCTCAAACTATTTCTTTAATTTGCTAAGCCCATTTCTGGTTATTAAAATTAGGAGTAAAAGATTTGACAAATGAGCACACATTTTAAAGGTCAGGGGTCAAGGATGTCAGCAAAAATAGTAGCCTAAAACTAAAACCCAATTTTCCTTGCGAATTTTCCATCTCTTTCTTCTAAGTGGGAAATGGTTCATCTGTACAACCATTCTTTGCTTGCATAGCCATGGAAACCATGATTTGTGTGTAGTTGTATAACTTATCAATGAATAAAATATTTCTCTTTGGTTAAAAAAATAATACTTTTAGTTATGTTCATTTTAGTTGTAGTAAGGAGAAATATGAATTTATAGTATAAGGAACGTTCCTTTTTGGTTACAATTCTTGCTAAATATTCAGAGTCCTTTTGACTTATGAAAACTCAGAATCCTTTTATAAGGAGGGTATGTTGGTATGTTATATATTCAGAGTTCTTTTATAAGGACAGGTATGTTATATATTCAAAGTCCTTTTGTAAGGAAAGGTATGTTTAAATTCAGAGTCCTTTTGTAAGGAAAGGTATGTTATATATTCAGAGTCCTTTTATAAGGAAGAGTATGTTAAATATTTAAAGCCCTTTTTTTTTTTAGGGATTCTGACATAAATAAAATTAATAGTATTGCAAAATAAATACCAGAGATGTTTTCTGTTGAATCAAAAATATATATATATATATATATATATATTGTTTATAAATAATAATTCAATTTATCTATTTAACTCCTGATATGTTGACTTCACTTTATTCCTATTTAACTAAATATTTTACAATTTCCTGGAAAATTTCTTTGATTATTTTCTGGTTCATCCATTTCTTTGTTGGTTAAGCACGATAATGTTGAATCGGTTGCTGGGAAACATGAGCCAATATATTATATAAATACTATATTCGTTTTAAATGTCCTATGTGCTCAATCTGCATTTATTCTCCCCTTATTTTATAACTTTATATTTTGTATACCTGCCTTTGGGGTTACACAAACACCGTAAAGGGTATCCCAACGATGTAGGGCGCTCGGCCCCCATTCGTTATTGCGTGATGGAAATAAACAATCATTGGGTGGTCCTATACTTCATTCACGGGAGGAGTTTACCCCTGAAAGGTCTTTTTTCTTACCGATATCCTACTATATAATAGATTTCTGGTAGGGAGAAAAGTCCTTTTCCAGGTAAACTCTTACCGTGAACGAACAATACAAACCCCCGTCGTGCTTAGTGTATACTATTTCCACATCAATGTGAAGCTGTGTAGTTTCATCAAAATCATTGAGTATGTATGTATGTATGTATGTATGTAAGTAAGTAAATCAATAAGGACAGTCAGTGGTCTAGTGAAGTTTAGTATTAATTTAATCAATGAGGTAGAACAATTTTAGTTGGGCTTATTCAGGGTGTTATGAATTTAGCTGTCCTAAACATATTTACGTTTATATTTTACACCGAGTAATGCCACTGACGTCACTAAAAACCCATGTAACACAACATTAACAACATTATCCAAATTGTTCACTAAATATCTTCTTGCGAAGAATCTTACTTACAATAATATTGCGTCATATATTGCTTGAAAAACTAAGAAATTTCAGAGTCAAGAGAAGAGTATTTTTTGAGGGACCCCTGAGTAATGAAGTTTGATCCCCTCAGCCGCGTAAATACCATAAACCCACACAAATCAGTGGGTTATTATTTGAGAATGCGACTTGCTGTCATAAAAGGTCCATTTTTATTTGAAAACTTATGCACTTTGAATGACATAACCAATGCATCCTTCCGATTAGTTTGCTAAGCACTGGGTCTCAGAGGATGATTCATACTGGAACAGTACTTTAGAAGAAACTGCTTAGGGTAGCTCTTCTTCCTCACTCAGATATTTGCCCTCCAACATATTCATACTTTTCACGAGACAGATCCTCTAGTACTTTGGCTCGCCTACAGGGAAACATGTCAGAAGATATGTGACATAGCATTTATTGCTTATAAAATCTTCAGGGAAGATCTATTTTGGGTGCACATGAGTAAAATAAACGTGCTTTTGATTAGACCGATATATGCAGGTTTTACCATTTTAGAAACGAGTAAGATTATTATGTACAGTTTTCATTATGATTATGTTAAAAAGAAATATGGACCTAATCAAAGCTCTTATTCACAGACACAGACTCCCTCTGATATGAACTGAAAACAGAAAATGAATAATATGTGGATATGTTTGATAAAAATATATTGATTCGATACATCTGACAACCAGAACACGCAATAAAAGGTATCTGGTAGAAATAAAGGGTGATATGATCGGGGAATGCATTCGAAAGTTTGTGAGACTTAGAAAGAAGCTTTACTCAATTCAAAAATAAAATTTAGAGGAAACTATTCTAAGTTCATTTGTGTCCTAAATAGCTCGATCTAAAAAGAAGTTTAAACACGCCAATTATTAAAAATATTTTAAGAAGAGATACCGATATATCTATGATAAGAAGTGAGAAATATTAGCTGTACAGACTCACTTGAATAAACTTGCACTTTAATCTGGAGATGACATGTTTTTCTTTTGATAATGAGTGAGATATATTGTCATACAATCACAACAAAAAACCAACAACAAACAATCGTTTCCACCGATGGAGACGTGGAGGGTCAGACCCACTCATGGTGGAAATTTGATGTCACAACAAACCTAGCTTGTTTTAAATGTTGAAAGAGAGTGCCAATGACACTTGTTGAAGACCCCAAGGCCGCTTGGAACTTTGGTCGCAGCCTTCTGAAGGTCACTGGTTCCGCTGTGCTTTCTCCCACCCCCCAAGGCTGCTTGCCGCCTCAGTCATGGCCTTCTGAAGGCCGTATGTTCAGATGTGCCTTCTAATGAAAACTATGGGACCAAGGATTTGATTCCCCCCTCCCACGCCAGAATTAGACAAGCCTTACGGTTAGAAAGCGTGCACACCGGGATTCGAACCTCGATATCTTTAGCACGGCTAATGTCTTTAGAACGCCGTACTTCATGCACCCCCCACCATTTTGCTGGTCAACCAGGTAGTATGTGTACACGCATTTGCCTCAAACGTAGATCACCGGCCGTCTAGTGACGCCTTAAGCCATGTAACCTTCGATGCAAGTATAAAATGCATTGTGACGGTAGTCCTCAAGGACCTAGTTTTTTGCCAGTGATGGGGATCAAATATGTTCGGATGAATTGATGGTTTCATTATCTAGCTTCACACAAATGAGGGCACACTTACCTTTTAAATTACTCATAAATAGCCATCCCACACAACGTTGCCCGTGACCCACTGTGGTGTTGTGATAAAAATATAATTATTAAAAAGCTAATTAAAAATCCGGCTTTGAGGTGCATTCGGACCCCTTCCCGTACACCTATGTTAAAAACTTAATATATTTACGGGCCGTATATTTGGTTGGGCATCACACACAAACAAACACTCACACACAGACAAACACTTCCTATTATTATTATTATAGATTCCTGTTCCACTAATATAAATCCCTCGTCATCAGAGGGAACACGGAGCACGAAGCTCTCCTGACGGCAGCGTAGCAAAGAGTGTGAGAGATGATTCCCCTGATTTGAGACCCCTTTCAATTCCTCTCACTCCCTCCTCCTTCAAGGCATGTGTCACAACCCCTTATGTGGTAATGGGTTTTCCCGGTGTCATCATCACAATGTCGCAACCCCCTATGTATTAATGGGTTTTCCCTGATGACAGGCGCCAGTTTGGCGGTTCAAAAAGACAAGTCAGGACAAGAATAGATCGTGGCCTTGATTGGTGTTGAAATGGGTTTTGCCTGATGACTAGCACTAGTTTGGTGGCTCAACAAGACATAAATAGATCATGACCTTGAAATTGTGAGCTAGGTCATTGACTCTGGCAAACCTCCCCTCGACAATAGATTTTTCCCCGGTGATGTCGCAACTAGTCATCGCAATGTCGCAACCCTCTATGTTGTAATGGTTTTTCCTCGGTGATGTGACAATTAGAGAGCATTGATCCAGGTCTATTTATGCACAATAAGGGGCCTCGGAGTGCTCAGTTAGGGGCCGCTATTCTCCAGCAAAAAATCTACTAAAATTGGTTGTTCGGTACGTCCGTCGACATGCGTGGATGTAGGTATCCATCATGGACCGGAGGAGTAAAGTAGTAATGATCCAGAATTTACGTGGAGTGAGGGAGAGTAGAAAACCACCCCAGTTCACCTGAGTGAGATTCAAACCCACGACCTCCAACAACATAACTATATGAGTGACACGTACCCTTTCTGGTAAAACGTTTGGTAAGGATGATTAAGAATTTTTTTTTGGAGGTATAAATACCTACAGTTTACATGGTGGGGATTCGTTTTCCTCCCCCACCAGAATTAGATGAGACTGACATTTAGATGGCGTGCACACTGGGCTTAGAACTTTGATATATTTATAACATTCGCACTTCTTGCACTCCCACCATTTTCTAAAAGGCTTTGCTGGTTGACCAGATTTTTATAGACCGAGTAGAATGTGTATCCACATTTGCTTCAAACGTCGATAATCGGTCGTATAGAGACGCCCTAGACCATGCGACCATTGATACATGCATAAAATGCATTGTGATGGTAGATTGCTACCAAAGGACCTAGTCATTTTTTTGCCAGTGATGGGGATCAAATATGGTCGGATAAATTGATGGTTTTATTATATAATTTCACGCACATGAAGGCACACTTACCTTTTAAATTATTCATGAGCATATATAAATAACCATTGAGCACAAATAAATAATCAAAATAGCATACATAAAACACAAATTAAACAAGAAAATACAAGTATCAAAATGTTTGGAACAAGAACCAATATGTCTGGAACACTGAAAAGGGTGTCAGGGTGGTGGAGGTGATCAGGAGTGGAGGGGGTCCAGAAGGGCCTGAGGAGGAGGGGGAAAATTACAGACAATCAGAAAGTGAAGGGGGCGGGGTCACGTGATCAATTTCAGCCAATCTCAGAGCTGTTCCCATACGCCATACTAGACTACTTACGTTTAAAGCAGCTATTTGTTTTCCTTCCAAGAGGACATTAGCTCACATTTCAGACTGTTATCAGTCATTGGTTATAAGCTCAGCAGTGCTATATTTATACTTACAATTAGTGTTACGTCTGCCGCCAATTATTTTGGCTACCAGCAAGTTTTATTCATTTTAATTAAAAATATGTCTTAAACTCAAGGAAAGTTGTCAATGGTTAGTGCACTGGTAATTGCCTGGAATTTTGAAAAAAAAAAAACTTGATATAACCAACTCTAAGGAATTATTTTTTATTGGATGCATTATACGTGCACTTTTATAACACATCAATTACATCAACACAGGACTTACGAAAGAGCCTAATACTTAGAAAAACACAGTAATAAACCAGGGGTGCTGTATCAACCCCGATGACGTTAATCTTCTTGATGTATACACGGAAATAAAGAATTTCCTGTATAATGTTTCATTTTTATTTTCTTTGCTTATTTTCTTAATTTCACTGAAAAACTGTAGCACTCGTTGTTCTGTTCTTAAAATATTATGTTTACAATCAAATTTGAAAAAAAATTATAAATTGTTTTGGTTGAATAATCAACTTTATATTTGAGTTTAGGTAATTAAATTTAATAAATACAAGAATAATTTGAAAATCTTGAAAATTAATATAAATTTATAGCTGAAGTACCTCAAAGTATCTTAAATTCAATTAAAACCTTAAATCATTGTAATAAAATATAAATATTGAAATTATTTTTATAAAATGTTTAATATAATCATCATTAAATCAATAATATATATTAAAACTAAAATCTTTATGTTTGTTATTAATTATCCAATCAATCACTGTTTACAAAATTCTCTACGATGAACATTTGTAGTACAACATAAATTTAATTATAAATATACTTAATTCAACTATTCTTACTAAAAATTCATTTTACATATTTTTAATACTCTTAGCTATCTTAACTCTACTTGAAAAATGGGTCAAGTTTCTCACAAATATTTGTTTAACCTTCTATTGATTTGATTAATGTTTATTTATTAATGTGACCTCATTTAATTTTTTACCATAGAATCATTAATTGCTTTCCATTGAGTAAGGCATATTACATTATTACACTTTCAGTCAATTAATATTATCCTTAGTTTTTACATTATTACATTATCAATCAATTCATATTAACATCAGTTATTACATTAATACATTTTTAGTCAATTAATATTAACATCAGTATTACATTATTACATTTTCAATCAATTAATATTAATATCAGTTCTTACATCATTACATTCTCAGTCAATTAATATTAACATCAGTTATTACATTATTAGATTTTCAGTCGATTAATACTCACATCAGTTATTACATAGTTAGTTATATTCTCAGTCAATTAATATTGACTTCAGTTCTTTTCTATTATTGTTATTTGCGAGTCCTGGCTCTTTATTCAAGGTCAAACTATCCTTTTACTTTCTTTACCTTGCTAGTGACACATCTGTCAAACCCTTCTACCTTCTTTCTTTTTCTACCCTTTATATTGTCAACCCTTTTTTGGTGTAAGTGACAAAAACATAAGATATACAATTTCAACCTCACCTTATTTTGTTTAAAATAATTGAAATGGACATAAAAAATCTTTGAGTCTTAAAGTACACTTGAAATTAGTATGAAATCATATGTCACACTACTGTGAAGTATTGAAAATCATTTTCCTCATTCTAATTGAGTATTTATTTTCTCATTAGTGAAAAATCTTTTAACTACCTATTTTTCTAGATCAAAACATTTGAATGTTGCTTATTTGCCTTAGGTACTTAGATAAAATACAATCATAATTGAAAATCTGTTACATTAGACTAATTAGGTACAACACCCTAATTAGCTCTCATTATCCTTGTTGATACATCAATATTACATCACGCAATCACAGAATACCCTTTTAAACCTCATCATAATCTCTTCCATATCTATCAATTTCAATGTAGATTTTACCGTTGCATAGTATTAAATTTGTGGAAAACTTAGGTATTTGCCTCATTATCATATTTTCTGACATCTCCCTAAGTTGTGCTAACGCTATGCTTGTGAATAGCTGCTATCTGATTCTTGGGGGTTAGTTGACTCACCAGAACAATGCAATTATTAATCATGGCTTGCCTATAGCTAAGTCCATGCCTTAATATAAACTCCTCAACTTAATTCCTCGACCAATACACTTTAATTCCTCGACGCTGCTAGATGCCATCAGGTCATCTTTAAACTCATTACGACGCTTACATATCTTAATACCTTATCTCTCTTAACTTCTCAACTAATAAATCTTAATTTTCGACGCTGCTAGATGCCCTCAGGTCATCTTTAAACTCATTACGACGATTGCATATCTTAATGAACTTCATCTCCTCAATATACCTCAAGTCTTAACGTCTCTATCTGAAAAAACAACAATTTTTAAACAAAACACTACTGGCCTCTTTTTCCACTCACCTCAACTTACTGTAATACTGTACTCAAGTGCATATCTAAATTAATTTCTTTAGATATCTTAAATCTTATCCTTTGGTTCTTCAACTTATTCTGTGATTATTTTAATATTTTAAACAATATCGTTGAATTTATTGAAATTAATTAATTAATTATATTGAAATAACCCCCCACACAAATATTAAGATTTATATCTTAATTATCATTGACTAAATGCAGCTTTGGTGAAATAATATATTTATTCTGATTTCCAAGATCGTCTATTAAATAATCAAACTTCCTAACGTAGATTTAAATTTATCATTTGAATTTACTAACATAAAACTTAAATAGTTGACAATATGTATCCAACCCTTCACCAACCTTTCATCTGATCTTAATCTTTGCATGCTTCCCAAGGGACCATGCCCCCTCCTTATTTGTTATCCTATTTTGATCTATATATAATTTCCTGAAACTATTTTAAATCCAAAAGAAATTAATATGATTCGTACAGAATTTATATTTTAAAACTGGATTTCATGTTTGTATATATATATATATATATATCGGGTTTGACTCTAAGTCATAAATAATCTACGTCTCAAGTAACTGTCATTGTACAAACATCCTCTCTTCTTTTGAACAATATTATTATTTTTTTTACCTTTAAATCTCGTTTTGGAGTTGTAGAAAATAACAATAGATTTAGAAAAATAGTGTGTTGTACCTGTCAAAAATACAACCCTTCTACCTTTTTCAAAAATTTTATATATTAGTGTCACTCTTTATAGTGAGCGTTGGTTTTTTTTAAACAACTACGTATTTCCTTACTTATCTTTTTGAGAAAAGACTCACTGCTGAATGTTTACTTAGAATTCATAAATTTAACATTTCTTACTTCGTCTAAACAATTGTAGTTACCCTTATTTTACTTATTTAAAATTTAAATCTTTAATGAAACTTTTGATTTCTACATTAAAATGATCCGAAATTTAAACGCTTTACTGCCTCCTGGATCAAATATTTTATGTGAGACATACTCATTTAAATTAGATGTCAATGTCCCTGAAAATAATAGTACAAAATTAAAATTTGGAGGTTGATGTATTTTAGTGGTTGTTAATCTGGGATGACCTGCATTATTATTGCTATTAATTTGCCTATCACTTAAATTTATTTGTCTCGAAGGTCCTTGGTTCCTATCCTGTCGATACTCTATATTAGGATGTGGATATATTCTATTTTGCTCTGGCGTTGGATAATTATTTTGATATCTCTGCCTATCTTGTCCATTATTAATTTCTCTGATTTTAGGGTTAGACGATTGTCTAGGACTATCAATATTATACCTGTTTTATTGATCATTAATTTCTTGATTTCTTTGATGGTTTTCAACCACAAAATCGGTGAATTTTTTATCTAATGTTTCTAATGCCTTGTTAACGATCCCATCTATATGTTCTTTAATTAAAATTTTATTCGTGTCTTGCTGAGAATAGGTTACTGACTTTACCTCATTTATTTCTTTTTCAAGGTTTTGTTGTACTACCTTAACGAGTATTAACGAATCTTTTAACCTGAAGTCAAAATATTAACATTAAATGTTGACCCTCTGGTATATTTTTACTGGTCCAAATATACAAATGAAGACGTTAATTCTTTATAAATAAAATGATGAACGAGTCAAAAAATGTTTTACGTATGTTTAGCGCAATTTGTTCTCGGGTTTGCTAGTGTATATTATATTACGAGCTTTGAACAAATATCTCAATTTCTAAACAATATAGCGATAAAGTTCATGCAAAGTTTCGTAACATTTATTTAATAAATATTACAAATTTGTAGCGTGTCAATCAGATTGATTGAGCACCTACAAGGAAAAAACTAACTATTCATCAATATTCGTGTAATTAAGTGCCACGTTGGGGTTATATAGAGACATTGAAGCCAAACTACCTCAAAGTTATACTCTCTAACCAAAAAACTGCGTATTGGCCTACATTCAAAACACGTGGTTCAGTCAAAATATCAATTACGTTTTAATTATTGCAGTTCTAGATATCACAAAAGAAACACTAATCTTATTAAAGTTATGAAGAATAAGATTTGTGAATATGGGCCCTAGTTATTTAAAAGAGGACTACCCAAAACTTACAACTAACCATGTGGCAGTTTATATAATTTAAATAATATACTTCTATATCATGTCTTTTCGTAAAACAAACAGTGAAAATCAAAAACTAAATTAATACTAATGAATTATAATACAGGATATATGTGTATAAAACTCACCCAAGGACAGGATGCCTTCAGATATAATTTACTCATTTCACAAAACAGAATTTTGTATTATGGCGGCTCCACGTGGTTCAACTTTGGCTCACGCAGTCGAAAAGAAAGAATCAAAGAGAGAGACGCACTGAGCCAAAGCGCAAGTGCGACCATGCGCCCCTGGTGGTCGACAGAAGAAGCTCATCTTTTTCTAAACCCCCTTCTCTTTCCCCTATCTTTCATTCTCCCTTATTTTACCTCTGCTTCGTAATTCATTCTCCGTTATCCCTTTTCATGTTCATATCTGATTGTCGCTATATAAGGGTAAGCGCCTTGAACTCATTACTGCATTACTACACCTTGTCTCTGCTGAGGAACTAGGACTAAGCGCCGCCGGCGAGAAAAAACACCAAGAAGGACCATGGAGTTTGGGGCGACGGATTCACCGCCCCAGCATCGACGGTGCTGAATCAACCGTCGGGATCAACGAGCTGGACACCAGGACAACTTAACCAGGGTACCAGTATCCAGCCGGGGTCGTTTAACCACAAGCATGTATTAGGAAGACACTTTATTTTCTTTAATATATTGTAAATAGTAATTTGGAAGTCCTTTTAATTTTGCAGGAGAAATGTTTCTCTTTATTACATTTGTTTCATCTTCAGTACTAGCTAACGCTAGAAGTATTTCACCTGTCTGTCTGATTGACAAGTCAACTGTTAAGGACTCTTAAAGTCAAATGCTGAGTGCATTATTAATTTTGTTCTATTTTGTTAGACCAAGTAGCTAACTCAAAACTAGCTAACTTCGTTATGCTAAAGCACCTTGGCTATGTTTCGCCTTTCTGTCCGATGGACATGTAAAATTTTAATGACTCTTAAAGTCAAATGCTGAGTGCATTTAATGTATTTTTAGACACGGTCCTAACGGCCGTGCCTCTCACTTGGAGAATGTGAATTTTAGTGTGGTTAAAGTACACTAACTCACAAGTACCTATAAATCTTTAAAAGGTAATATAGTACATGACACCCTAAACGCCATGTGCATCAGTACTTTGTTATTGATGGTTATCACCAGGAAGTCTGTTTCTTTCTTCTGCCTTACGCAGTGCAGTCGTAAATCATAGAGTTTTGACTAAGCAGTCAATGTTCATTATAGGTATTAGTTTGGGTGCGCAACCCGTGGAAAGTGACTGTTTGTCATAGTTGGGTCCGCGCGAATTATAGTAGTTTTACCCAGTTAATAAGTTCTTAAATTTGGTGATTGTTCTAAATTACTTTGATGTACTATTGAATGCATGGTAGTACCGTATAGGGAAAATGTCCTGCCATAGTACTTTAATGACTTCTGGCCCTTAGCCATCATCCAGCTGGATTCACCAGCCAACTATCCAACTGTATTAGTAACACTAAACCTTGTCGAGTGAGACTGTGTAAATGTTATACTGTAAACTTGTTCTATATTTGCTTTAACTAATTCTCATATTACTCTCCTTTTAGAAATTCTACTGCCTCTTGACTGGTCACTGTGTTGCCCAGGTCACTGCAAGTAATCAAGTAATCACTCAAGGATATTTAACTTGAGAAGAGAATTAATATGCTATCATTTTCTGCCTATTTGTAAAACTTGTAAAATGTAACCATTTTTTATGTCTACTAAATAAATCTCTTGTGAAATTGAAATGTTAAGTTTTCTAATTTAAATAGTAGTAGTAGATGTAAAGTTTGGTGCAAATTAAAATAACAGAATCTGTCTTAAGCCCACCACCATAGTCTCGCAAGTATCCATTTAAATTAACACACTTTGGCGTTTTTGGACGCATCTTAACTTGACAATGGCTATCTTTTTACCGAATTAAATGACACGTTGAGTGAATGGTTCAATGATCACCTCACAATAAGTTTGTTAAAAGAATGTGCAAGCATCTTAGTGTGTACTCGAGACGAAAGAAGGCACACCTCCTAAGCTCCCTAAACACCCTACCTTCTTCCCCAATAAACAAATCAAATACCTTTAAAATTAAGTGGCAATAAATCATTAGCCTATGCATACCCTTACTAATGAGCAGGAAAGCTATGCCATTTTAAATTATAGTTATTTCTTTGATCAAACAAAATTCAACTTTTTCTCTAAGAACAGACTAGATAGTAGACACCAACATAATCTTTTCTTAGAATATAATTATGTTGTTGGTTATCAAAAGGTTAAGTATACATTTTATACTGATGCTAACAAGATATGGGTTTATAAGCCATAACAAAGAAATATATCGCACCCTTGCTTCAAAAGTGACACAACTCAAAAAACCTATTTTTTGAGTTATCACTATGAAAACTTTGCGGAAACACTTCTCGACCAACCATCAAAAGTGTGTTTCTTTAGCTTCACAAGTTGGCCGCTAGAGAGCATTTATGTCAATCTTACTGTTTGGAATGGAACTGTGGCAACATTTACAAGAGTGTCGTATTCTCAGTTGTGTCGTGAATCTCAAGGTGAACAGGTTGATGTTGAGATGTTTAAGATTGTAGTATTTTGAGTTGTGTCATTTTTTGTGATTGTAGTTATAAGTCAAAAGCAGCTGTATTTCGACTTGAGTCATTTTATATGATCAGGGTAAGCATAATTTGTTTGTATAGTTCGAATTATGCCACTTTTGAAGAATTGTTTCAGGGAATTTCGAGTTACGCCACTTTTGAAGAAAAACATGAATGTTCTATTTCTTGTGTTTCGGTGATGAAAAGGTAGCTTTTTCAATGTGAATCATTATTAGCTATCTAAAGTAACCACAATACTGCTGATTAGAATGTAAGTTGTACCAGTTCTAATGACTTATTGTTGATATTTCGAGTTATGTCACTTTAGAGTAATAATTTAATAATGTTTTGAATTATGTCAGTTTTGAAGAATTATATCGTGATATATTGAGTTATGTCACTTTTGAAGGATTTATATTATTCTAGAGGTGTGCGAATAGCCCTTTTTTCGAATTGAATAATTTCTAATCGAGTAGTAAAATTTTGAACGAATACAGAATAATGTATATAGAATAGTGGGTGTTTTTCTTTTATGGGGAAATTTATTAATTCGTATAATAGTTTTGAAATTGATGTTTAAAATGTAGTTGTTGGCAAAAGGCAGAAAATACACCCTCATACTGTACTTCTCCCCCTTCCCCACTCTACTTCTCCTCCTTTGCCCCTCTCGTACTTCTCTCCTTCCCCCTTTCATACTTATTCCCCTTCCCTTTATACTATTCATATTTACACTGCATATTTCTCTTCACTTTCTCTTGCGCATTAAACAGTTTCACTTGTCCCGTACAAAGTTGTTGACATTGACCAGTTACAACCCTACTCCTTTTTGCTCTTACCAAAATAAATATTATAGGGTAGTAACTATTTCCATTATTTTCAAAATCTCACTCATCTTCTCTGGCCTTGACCTTTTATACTCCCCTTTCACCTTAAAGTTATTGGCGTTTTCTTTACTGCTTGTTATGGCTCACGGGTTGTTAACATAGGAATCCCCCTTCCCCCAAACAATTTATAGTACAAAGGACAAGTTATTGACCCTCCAACATCAGTCTACTTGTCAGGTTCAAGCTGTAAATAAAACTGAAGTATTATTGGGGCTTAGAGATATAAAGGACATAACAGCTTTCAAACTTGCTATTCGGCATTTGTATTCGGCTATTCATTATTCTAAACTATTCAAAATTTCGAATACTCGCACACCCCTAATTAATGGTGGTGTATTGACACAGAGTTTTTCTTTTTCTTTTTCATGCAGCATAATTATGCTTCCATCAAGCCGTGCAGCTAAAATTTTACAAATGGCAACCGTACAGTACATATTGGGAGAAGATTCCAATAATACAGTACCCCACGCTGTTTCAGAGAATGAACATTCTACTAATCCAACCTCAAGTTGTATTCAAGAAAAAGAACATTTGGCAAATCCATCAACAGATTGCATTCCAGAGGAAGAACTCTCAATTCATCCAACCATAGGCTATGTGCTAGAGGAAGCACTCTCAACTGCTACAAACACAGATTGTGTTGAAGAAGAGAAAGCACACTCAGAAAACCTAATTGATGATAAGGTAGCGAATAAAAAAGATAGTAAAAGTAATGAGCAACCTGATCATGGAAATTCATCAGTCATAGTGAAATCATTTACAGAATCAACTTTAACTGGTACCAGTTCTGAACCAGATGGGAGTAATATTTATGCTGTTTCATGTAGCTCTGAATGTCCTACTCGCATGCGTTTGACGAAATTGAAAAGCAAAAATTACTGTATATCTCCCGTGGACAGTAACGATGTTGATGAATTAGAAGATAATTCAGAAGAAGATCCGAATTTCACTGGCAGTTTATCCAGTGGAAGTAGTTCTGACGGTGTAGATGAAAAGTATATTCACGCTGAAGTTGAAATTGAGGAGAAGAAAGGGAAGAAAAGGGAACGGAAACCTGAAAGCTGGGGAGTTAATAAAGCAAAAATCATGAGAAATTCTGGAAAAGCATACGTGTCGTCCTCAAAAACGAAGAAAAAATTTCAAGCAAGGAAAGTTCGTCCGCCATGTGGAGAGAGTTGTAGATTACGCTGTAGGGATAAAATAAATGATGCAGTCAGACAGGAAATTTTCGATAGTTATTGGAGTCTTGAGAATTTACAAAGGCAAAGAGAATTCATAGTTGCGCACACAATCCCTATCAAACCAAAGTATCGCTACTCAAACACACAACATTTTAGAAACCTCAACTCAGCTTTCTATTTTGAGGTGAATAAGACGCGTTTCAGAGTGTGTAAGACATTTTTCAAGGCCACCCTTGATATAAATGATCGACCTATTCGAACAGCCTTGACTAAGAAAACTGAAACTGGATTTGTTGAGGCTGACATGAGAGGAAAACATGACAAACATCCCACAGTAGATCCAGAAATAAAAGACAGCGTAAGGAACTTTATCAACGCAATACCCAGAATTGAATCTCACTATTTAAGGGCCCAGACTACACGTGAATTTATTGAGAGTGGTAAAAGTCTAGCAGATCTATATCGGGATTATAAAGAAAGTCGTGAGAAGCAGCATCAACCCTTTGCTAATTCAGTAATGTTTAATCGTATATTCAATGGTGAATTCAATATATCTTTTTATGTACCGAGAAAGGATCAGTGTGACTTATGTGAATCATTTAAGAATGCAGATGAAGAAGGCAAAAACACTTTGCTTGATTCTTATAACAAGCATCAAGAAGAGAAAGAACTTTCACGTAAAGAAAAGGAGTCTGATAAGAAGAAACTTAATGTGGCTGTATATGACTTACAAGCAGTTATGCCACTACCTAAAGGTTTGGTCTCATCATTTTATTATAAGAGTAAAATAAACTGTTACAATTTCACAGTAAGTGATCTTTATGCAAAACATGCTGAATGTTTTTTTTGGACTGAAATAGAAGGAAGACGCGGAGCTGTGGAAATCGGAAGCTGTGTTCTTCGTTTCATCGAATTGCTGGCTGAAAAGGCTGATAATACTGGAGATATGGATATCATCTTCTATTCAGATAACTGCTGTGGGCAGCAGAAGAATAAATATCTGCTCGCAACCTACTCGTATGCAGTATACAAACACAATCTTCGAAGTATCACTCATAAATTTCTGATTCATGGGCATTCACAGAATGAAGGTGACAACATACACAGCGTTATTGAGAAGCAGGTGAAGAGACACCTGAAATCTACTCCCATATATGTGCCAGAACAGTACGTTACATTAATAAGTGTGGCAAAGAAGACTGGTCCACCATACCATGTTCATCAATTGACTTATGAAGATTTCTATGACTTGAAAGCCTTACAGGAAGAGTGGGGTACCAATTTTAATGTTGATATAGATAAGAAGAAGTTGAAATGGCATGATATCAAAGTGTTGAAAGTTGAAAAGGAGAATCCTGGAGCATTCTTTTATAAAACCTCTTATAAAGATGTGGAGTTCAAGAAAGTCAATGTACAGAGCATGAAGATTAGGTCCTCAAAGACTTGGGAGTCTGTCAGGTTGGTTGTCAATGTGTGTTGAATATTTTGAATGTGTGTTGAATTTGTGTTGAATTGTCAACTCTTATAATGTATTTTCATTTTCAGGTTGGTTAGAGCTTATTCGAAGAAATTTCCACTACCCGAAAATAAGAAGAGTGATATTCAAGACCTAATTGAGAAAAATATTATTCCAAAGAATTACTATAATTATTTTTATAAAGATGTTCTTAATCTGTGTTGAATATTTTGACTGTTCATTATTATTTATTACCTACTCTTAATAGATTTTTTATATATTTTACCCCTATAAAAATGTTTGTACTTTTTATAATGAATAATGATTACTTTTAAAACAAATATATATCTCAGTTTGTGAAGTGTTTGATCAAATATCTTTAATTTCCAGAAATTGAATGTAAAATTATAATATGAAGAAAAAAAGCCTAACATTGACGACCTAAACTTCACACTGCGTCATAACTTGAAATAATACTGTGGTAATAGGTATAAATTAAACCTCAGAAGTGACACAACTATACATTTTATTCTACACAAGTGTCATAAGTCAAAATAATTAAGTCCCGTAGGTATGAAAAGAACACGGAAAGTGTCACAAATCAAAATAACGGTGATTCTTTAGGGTTGTAAACTAAAAATGCCAAAAATGACACTTTACCCCAGTATTATGAGCCCTTATTCTTCTTGTTAATAAAGCTGATTAACAAAATTATGTGTTGTTATGTCCAAATACATGTTTTTGCATTTTTTGAAAAACTTATATTTTTGAGTTGTGTCACTTTTGAGGCAATGGTGCGATATCTTTAAAAACTTATAGTACTAAAATATTCCAAAATATTTGTTTTAAAAATCAGGTCAAAGAGTTAAAATCACATAATTTGTAAAGATAAATTTATAGCATTGGTTTGAATAACATTTTTAAATTAAGTAATTATTTATAAATCCGAGCCTTAGTGATGGGAAAATCTTATGTACAGCTTCCCAAGTAATAATTCTCCTCGAAGAACACCAGTTCCCCCCATTTCAAGTAAGTTGAACCGCACTCTAGATGCGAAAGACGACCCAATTACATTATGCGGGAAGTCTTAATGGTAATGGTGGCTTGTCTTAAATAAAAGGCGTGAAGGGAGGTTTAAGAAACGAGTCTCTTCATTGTTCACGAGTAAATGTGAGGCTTGCTCTGTCTGCCAGCTGGGAAGGGTTAGGAGGGAGGGTGTGTGTAGAAGGTGGATTGCGTTCAAGTTCGGCCAAGCGTTCACTCTTAGGGAAAGGTTTATTATTCACTACAAGGGATGAGATTAAGGGTGGTTTAGGGGAAAAACCTCAAGAAATGGGCTTTAGGAACGGGTTGTTACATTTCACACTTCAGGCATAGCTTGACTTGTGTTCGCACTCCCCATCTGGTATATTCGTATATTTTAATTTAATGGTGGAGGGATGAGTAAGGTAAAGTCTAAACGAAGAATACACACATTGACGGATAAAAAAAAGTATACACACATTAAGGAGATACCCCTTCAGTACACCCAACCATTATTATAGCCTTGACTTCTCCATCACCATGAGCCAGAAACGACGAGAATAACGCCCTTGTCGGCATATAACTGTTGTGGGTGACAGTTGCCAATGGCTTCCACATGACACAACGAAATTTTGTAAGAAATGATTAGAATATAAGTCAACTTGTATCTGCCCATTTTATTTTAAGTTCAACTTATATGTCACGCAGCAAACAAATAAAATACCCATTTGGTGGCCACACAGTCTAAGGCGTTACTCTTGCAATAGGCTAGACAATCGATGACAGGAAGATCATGGTTCAATCCGTTGGGTGTACTGAGGGTAGTTTTTCTTAACACTGTCCCACGACAATGCGGGTACACTTACTCTAAATGAAAACTTCCCAATCCCTAACCTATTAGCGTAATTAGTGCGTTAAACCGAATGGGTAGTAAGACGCGGTGCTAAGAAACAAGAAAAGTGGGAGGGAGGCTCTTGTAACTGACTCACCAGACCAAAGCAGTACCACTGGTAAACAAGCACTTTTAGCTGTGATTATCAAATATTTAAATTAATGGTTTTTTTTAGAGATGGGTAAAATCCTATATTTCTCGAATCCGAATCTCGAATACGAATACAAAACTTTCTTTCGGATATCGAATTCAAATTCAAATCCTCGAATTTTAAAAAGTACATTTTTAGTTTGTTAAAGAAATTGAAAATTATGTTTTAAAAAAGCAAACAAATTGAACAAAATAAAATAATAACTTGTTCACAAAATGTATTACGTTTGATTAGCAGAACTTTACGTCAACTATAAAGGAAACTTCATATTTACAGTAGGGTTTTAAATTCATATTCACTTAGTTAGCCTATTAGGAAATAATTTTAATAATGTATAATTAAATAATACCTTACTTACAAGTGAAATTAATTGGACTACAATGAAACAATAAGCTATAGTACAGTTACAGAATATACTGATATTTATTATATAGCTATTTACTTATTTTAATTTTTTGGCCAATCAAGTTTCATCTAAAGTTAAATAAACAAACCTGTTAATTTTGCCTGATTTGCAGGTTCATATACTAATTGTAAAAATTAAATATATTTTGTATAGTACATTAGAATAGCAAATAAAGCTTTTTTTAGAAGGTTTGTCACCACTGAACATTCCATTTCCTTTATATTTGGTCTATTCTATTACCTTTTAAGAACAAAGAAGATATTAAACCTTAATTTATTTTTCAGTAAACGAACTTATTTAAAAAAATAGTCGATTTTTGTCTTTTATTTTTGACATAAATGAAGCTAAATTGTAAATTTTTTCTAATTACATGAATCTGTGTAGTTCCTGAAAAATTGCATTATAAGTTCAATCTAAGACTAAGGATTTGAGTTTTGCTTTTTTGAGATTCTCGAATCTCTCGATTACCATAGGATTCTTGGAATTCTAGGAATCGAGGATTCAAGCGTCTCATCTCTAGTTATTTTATTTTTAATATAATGACTAGTTGGGGTCTAATTATATTATTTGTTATAAACAAAGGAGGCAAGAAAGTTAATGAAAGAGACATCCAAATGTCTTAACAGATGATTTGGTTTTACTATCAAGCATGTTGTCTTCTTTGGGGGTTTGGAGGGGGAAGGGGGAGGGGGGGAGTGAGTCTACCCGAGAATAATTTTAATTTCAAACGTTTTGTTTGTGTGTGATATGCCAATACAATTTGTCTTTGTGTCGTCAAATAAAGTATCATAATGAGAAAATTGACCAGTCAAGATGAAAGATGAGAAAGTTTGAGGATAGGAAGTTGTATTGAGAACCTATGTATTGGACAGCTTTACCTAATGGCGACAGTAAGGGATGTAACCTTACTGGAGTCTCAATCAAGAAATTCCACAGTAGAGTGACAAGAGTAAACACTACCCATCTCATTTGAACCTTTGATAAAGGAAATTATAAACTGGCCGAAATATTAAAATGTTTATATATTTATTAATATGAATGTTTAATTTAATAAATAAAAAAAACTTGTTCATTTTGTTTTTTTTACAATTACAAAATGAACCGTATATATATATATATATATATATATATATATATATATATATATATATGTGTCTNATATATATATATATATATATATATATGGATATACAGGGTGTTTAAGTGAAATCGTGCAAAATTTAAACAGGATATAGGGGATGCTCTACTGCAGTGGTACTCAACCTGTGGTAAACGAAGCTACACCCCGTGGTTCACCAAAATGTGTTTAATTTGTATACAAATCCTATTGAACGCTATTATTTATTGTGCATTTCTGAAATACTCCTCACATTTCCTTTTGACATCACAACAGTCACTTAATCTGGGCCTTCCATCAAATTTAAAGAATATATATTTGAAATTAACGCTGATAACATTTTAAAAGCAACATTCAAGACTACGCCAGTTTGCGATTTCTGCAGCTTTTTGCCATGAGTTCAAGGACTTAGTGACATTGATAATTCAAAGCTTCTTCCACTTCTATCTACTTATTCGTGTGAACAAGTCTTCTCTTCAATGACATGAATAAAAACTAAGGAGAGGAATCATATTAATCCTGAGTCAGGCCTCATCCTTGCACTCACTAACGTTCGTCCCCGGATTGAACTACTAGCTTCAAGAAAACAAGACCAGGCATGTCACTGAATGGCTATTTTGTAATTATTATATATATATTAGCACATTTAAAAAAATCTTAGTATTATTAATATTGTTATAAATCCCGTTACATTTTTGATTGACAGACCACAAAATCCACATAATTGTATTATGCATTTATTTAGTTCAATGATAGGCTATACTTACTGGGTAAATTGTAAAATCCAATGGGGGTGCAAAGTTAGAAAGATTATTTTGAGGGCTACGCGAACAAAAAAAAATTGTGGGTACCACTGCTCTACTGAACATTTTGAGATGGGGTACGTGTGGTCTATGAAGCCAGCTAGGTGTTGTATGGGACCCCAGTAGATCCAAACTTGGAATTGGTTGCCAGGGTTGTCGTCGCCTGTGATGTGATTCGCAACACGTATGTGATATTTGAACGGGTGCGGCCAAATATCGTACGCAGATGTCATGTTTGCATTGGGGTTGGTGGCCGTCATTTTGAACAATTGTTGTGAGGTGCGAAATGGTAGGTTTACTCCGGTTTGTCACTGATATAGTATACTGTACAGTACTACCTGTATGTAATGTTACAACCAAATGTAAATACCTATATATACATGTGCGTATACCGAGTGTTCATTTGAAAAATTTCCCCAAAAATATCTAGAAAACACTATACAGTAGAAAAAAAAGTTATAAACAAAAATTGTTTGGTTTATAGGGGTAAGTAATGTGGTATGGCTATTATGGCCTTTGATGGCGTTGCTAAGGTGACGTTAAGGTCACTTTGAGTTATTTAAATGATACTCCCCATTTTTTTTACATTTTCTTGTATATGATAGTGATTTTAAGATTCCTAAAGTAAAAGGTGTCACGAGAAATGAACCTCACAAGTTTGGGTGACCTCCCTGACGAATTTCAGGATTACGGCCCGCGAAGCTATACCGTTGTACTCGTATATTGGTGGTCCCAAGAATTACTTGTACCGAGTTTGTGAGCAAGGTTCACGGGGTCACCATAAGCTATGGCAACCGGAATGAAATTAATGTTGACGTTTTGAAAGCGATGGTCACTGAACAGGGTAGGAAAAGATACATGCAGATACCGCACAAAATCGTCGGAAAAGGCCTTGCAACTGTATGTACCATTTCGCAGAATAAAGTCTACCGGCCCATGCTCACCACCGGACGGATAATTGATGATTTTAATACGTTGCTGTTTGGGTAACAGAGTCCATGTAAACACGCTCAGCATGACTAAAAGGTGATTATTTACACGGTCTGAGTGATTATATTTTTAGTTTCTCGCTCTCTTACAGGTAGAGAAAGTATTGCAATCGTAAAATAAATTGAACTCGAGATTTTGATGAAGCTCAACGTTTCATGACCCCCCGAATCCGAAGAGTGGTTTTTGAATTTCGGTCTGTCAGCTCAAACGATTTTGATTAAATTTCATTTCAAAACCTTTATAAATATTCCAATAAAAATGGCTGCTCTCGATATTTTGGCAAAGTGACTTTAAGGGCTCAGGTCTGATGCGTAAATTATGTTTATTTTAAAATAATATCTCCGAAATTATTTGAGATATGAAATTACCTATCATTGCAGATATGTAGATATATTTACAATACAAATATTTTATTCGGAACATATATTTATAAAACCAATACTTTTCAAGCTAAACGCGCGCGCGCGCACACACACACACACACACACACACACACACACACACACACACACAC